>JAHBCN010007648.1:0-42382 GCA_019359885.1 Listronotus oregonensis | reverse complement strand
GCACCGGACCACCACGGCTCCTTCGCCGATCAATCTGATCACTACGTGGCTCTTCTACCTGGTGGACATTTGCAAAAAGAGAGGTAGTATATTTCCGGCTAGTTTAGTACTATTTTTAAACCCCCCAAACATTAGACTTTGTTTTAGTTAAAACGAAAAAGAGGCAGAGCCTGGTTTTCCCATGGGAAGCTTAAAGGGGCCCCGAAATGGTAGGTTGGTTTTGGGTTTTTTAGTATTCATTTTGGGAAGTGTTTGTTTACTTTTTGCAATATTAAAACTATTTTTTTAATTCAATTTGAGAAAATTTAAACAATTTTATGTCAAATAAAAATCTAATAGTTATTTTCTCTACAGCAGAGATCTAAACATAAATGTATTTGGAAAACACTAAATTTAAAAAAAATTTTTTAATCCTAGGATTTAAGAAAGGATTTTTGAATAACTAAATTAATTAATTTTGACTTGGTTGGAAAAAAATAGTATATATCATACGGACTAAAAGTGCTTATTTTTACTCGCAATTTTGCATTTGCTCGTCAAAAAAAGATGCACTTGTAATCCTTATAATATTTAATATACTATTTTTGCTACATTGTTTAAATTTTCCTAAATATATTTAAAAAATAGTGTAATTCTTTTTAAATTACTAGTTATAAGCCTAAACTTACAAAATTACATACTATATATCTGAAATTCAATATACATGCACCTTTAACACTATGTACAATTTTTCATGAAGTGAAACTAACAACAACTTTTAAAAAAAAAAAAAAACAATTTTAACAACACAACAAAAAATTGCAAAAGTAAAAAAAAAATCAAAAATACCTTTAACAGCACGTAAACAATTCAGAAAGATCTTTAAAAAAAAATACAGCAACATAAGCAACAATTTATTCAAACAAAGGCAGAAAGTAACATATACAGAATATTAAAACGGACATACATTTATTTAAGAAAAAACTGTTTTTTAAAAATACTTTTAAATAAATCACGGTCAGAAATCAGAAACATTACTTTTTTTTTTTTTTTAAAGGAAACTAAACCTCACAAAAGAGCAAGTTACTCAGTAAGTATGATTGGCAAAATTAAATTGATCTCCAATTCCACAAAAGTAAAATATTCTCGGGGCTTTCATTTTAAAAAACCCAAATATCTTAAAAAAAAAAAAACTCACCAAAAAAAAAAAGAAAACACGTCATTTAGATATACAGGGGGAAGTTTAATTTCGTATTTGATAAAATTTTATCGGTCACCTCCTAACCTCCAGTTAACCTCACTTTGATATGTCAAATGGCAACCCCCATAGTGTGACACATCATTGTAAGCGGCATGAAATTTGCTATCCAACAGTACTAAGAAACTTTAAATCGATGGACGTAGAAGCGACTTAGAAGTAAAAATGTGTGAATTAGTTTATCGTGTTCAAATAATTTATTTTATCAAATGCTCAAAATGTGCGCCGTTATTGGCGAGACAATAATAAAGTTTGTTTTGAAATTCTTCGCGAACGTTGGCGAAAGTTTGTCTGGTAATACCTCTGCATGTAATTAAGTTCTTGATATTTGCAGGTGGCGTTTTGTATACTTTATTTTTTTAAATAACCCCAGAGAAAAAAGTCTAGAGGAGTTAAGTCTGGAGACCGTGCTGGCCTTTCGATGGCACCTCGTCTGCCTATCCATGTGCCTGGAAACTGTTCATTGAGCCACTCTCGAACTGCTAAAGCATAGTGGGGGGGCTCCATCTTGCTGGAAATGCAAATTATTTTCACTGAGTTCCATAACACCATTTTCATCCACCTGATTTTCCAAAGATTGGACGATAGAAGGGTATATCGCTATTTTCCAAAAGGTTCAGATACAGTTGCCCAGTTAAGTTTTCTTCCAGAAAGAATGGCCCGATAATTTCGTTTCCATAAATACCTGCCCAAACGTTGATCTTCTCTGGAAATTGATTATGTTCTTCCTGAAATATGTGCGGATTTTCATATCCCAATATCTGCAGTTATGTCTATTAAGAATTCCATTTAAGAAAAAGTTGATTAGTCAGAAAAGCAGATATTTTTGATCAAATGAGGGTCTTCGTCAATTCGCTGGCACATTGATTCGCAAAATTTATTCTTCTATCATAATCGTCTTCGTTGAGTTCATGAATAATTTGTATTTTGTATGGAAAAACTTATTCTTTTTCAAAATTTTGTGCACGGAACCCGTAGAAATATTGGTCAGCTTAGAAACTTTTGGAATAGACAACGTCGGATCTATTGCGAACTGTCCTAGTACCTCAACCTGGCGTGCTTCGTCTAAAACCCTTTCATTAGTACTTTTCTTTGTTGCATACAGATCCAGTTTCCTCAAACTTACGCACCAATTCCATTACATATTTATGCCCACGTTTTTATTTTGATGCCTCTCATTGAATACTCTGGCGGTTCTACGCGCGCATCGATCTTCAGCCCCATATAGGAAAATTATTTCTATTCTCTCTGCTAGAGTATACACCATTTTAAAATCAAGATTCTTAATTTTAAACTAACGATGTCAAAATGACAATCCTAACAGTAATATTTAACTGGTTCCTAAACGTCTTAAAAACTTGTGCTATTGCAGTGTTTTGCTGTAGCAGGTAACACAAAAAATAATAATTGGAATGAATGCACACTAAAATAGTCTGCGATGAATTTCAAAACAAGCTTGTCCCGCCAATAACGGCGCACATTTTGAGCATTTGATAAAATAAATTATTTGAACACGATAAACTAATTAACACACATTTTTACTTCTAAGTCGCTTCTACGTCCATCGATTTAAAGTTTCTTAGTACTGTTGGATAGCAAATTTCATGCCGCTTACAATGATGTGTCGCACTATGGGGGTTGCCATTTGACATATCAAAGTGAGGTTAACTGGAGGTTAGGAGGTGACCGATAAAATTTATCAAATACGAAATTAAACTTCCCCTGTATATTAAATCGACGTGTTTCTTTGTTTTCTGGTGAGTGTTTTTTTTTAAAGATATTTAGGGTGGTTCGTTTTGAAATGAAAGCACTGTATGGTTGCAGTATCTTGAATCTTATTTTTGCATATGAAAGCAAGATTTTTTAAATTTTCTAAAATTATGAATGGATATCATATGGCAAAAATTCGGTTTTAGATATTGAAATTTTTAGAGCTTCACAGGTTTTTGCAAACATTGCACTATCGCACAGTGTTAAGAATCACTTCCACATTGGTTTTTAGTGTGTTTATTTGCGCACTATAAGTCAAAAATTAAGATCCTTGGTAAATGCTATATTTAAAAAAAAAAACATTCCGGATTGCATTTGTGCAAGGTAAAAAAATTTGAGGTAGAACTCACGAATAAACACCAAAAAAGTATTACTACAGTAGTCACTAAAAAGCACAAAATTAAAATGAAATCACCCGACATTAGATCTGGTATATTAAAGGGTATATTCCATATAACGAGATGCACAAAACTGAAGCACTGCATACCTTGTAAGGTGGACCTTTTTGCTTTTTGCTCACATTTTTAATATCAAATTTGGAAGCAAAGATACTTCCTTGCAATAAATATTTTTGATATTATTTCTACGCGCAGGAATGATAATAAAAATGTTATCCTCAAGGGAATTTTCCTTTTATAAGAAAAATTAGGAGATTTAAAGCATTTATCAAAAACAAAAAAAAAATAAGGTGTTCGTAGGTAAAAGATAAGGAAACACTTTTTTTGAGACAGCGACCATGTGCTTTTGAGGTACTAATAGACGAGATTTGTGGGGCCTCAATTTCAAACTATTTAAAGGTCCTGTAAAAGGGGTGTCTGCAAGTTGTTTTCCAAAAAAATTTTTAGACAAAAGTGACCAAGAGAAATTGCTGGAAATTATTTCAAGTCGTGGATGTAGGGGGCGTAAGGGTAACAACAAAACATAAAAATATACATTTTTCAAAAAATTCAAATAAAGTGTATTAATAAGTATTACTATTTTATTTTTAATGTTTTTTTTAAACAAAGAAGCTTCAGGGTACTTTTGTCAGTTCTAAATTAAAGTGGTGGGGAAGGTTAAAATTTAATTTTGAAAAGTGCTAATAACCCGGTTTGCTTTCACCGAATTTAGTAAACTTGGTCTCATTTAGAAGTGCATTTTAAGCATTATTTTCAGGTGTATAAACTATTGCTACACTCATCTCACAAACGCCGCTAGAGGGCGTCAATCTAACTTATTTTACGAAATTTTTTGAAAATTTTAAATACAATGATATATACCCTTTTACATATTTAGATTAAGAAAAAAATCCCAACAAAATAGCGAAAACGCAATTTAATATCTCTTTTGAAACCGAATATATTAGCAAAAATATAAATACGACATAGAGACGTAACGCATTCAACGACACAATGTTTTCTACCTAGGCCAATTTCTTTAGGTAAAAATTAAATTTATAAATTTTTCAAATCTAATGACAACTGCATGGTTTTTACTAATTTTAACCCATTTAACGATATTAGACAACATTAGATAATTACCAACCTAAAACTGTAATAATCCATCAAAACTTATCAAGTTAGCTTTGAAAATAAGAGGATGCTAAAATGTCAAAAATCCAACAATTTTAATTTTAAAATATTATTTTTAGTGTTGTGCTATTGTGTTTTTTAAAAATATTATTTTTAGTGTTGTGCTATTGTGTTCTTTAAAAATGCCTTTGTTGCTTGAGGATTAAACTCTACATAAGCAAAAACGTTGATTGTGTAAGGGGCGAAGAACACTTCCAGTGGTACGAAAGCGATTTGCTAAACAAGTGAACATTCTGCTGCCGCTGCCGTACCGGCCTCTCTAAGGATATCTCAATATATACAGCCTTAAAAATAGCAATAATATCAACTGCTTCTTCAAGCAATAAAGGCATCTTTAAAAACACAATAGCACAACACTAAAAATTATATTTTGAAATAAAATTGTTGGATTTTTGACATTTTAGCATCCTTTTATTTTCAAAGCTAACTTGATGGATTATTAACAGTTATAGGTTGGTAATTATCTAATGTTGTATAATATCGTTAAATGGGTTTAAATTAGTAAAAATTACGTAGTATGTCATTAGATTTTGTAAAAATGTATAAATTTAATTTTTACTAAAAAAATCGGCCTAGTAAAAAACATGTCCTTAAGTGCATTACGTCTCTATGTAGTATTTATATTTTTGGAATATATTCGGTTTGAAAAGAGATATTAAATTGCGGTTTTCGCCGTTTTGTTAGATTTTTTTCTCTATCTAAATATGTAAAAAGGTATATATCATTGTATTTAAATTTAAAAAAATCGTAAAATAGGTTAGTTTTTAACTTGACGCCCTCTAGCGGCGTTTGTAAGATGAGTGTAGCAATAGTTTATACACTTGAAAATAATGCTTAAAATGCTCTTCTAAACGAGACTAAGTTCACTAAATTCGGTTAAAGCAATCCGGAGTTATTAGCACTTTTCTAAATTAAACTTTAACCTTCCCCCACCACTTTAATTTAGAACTGACAAAAATTACACCTGAAGCTTCTTTGTTTAGAAAACATTAAAGATAAAAATAGTACCATTTATTGATACACTTTATTTGATATTTTTTTGAGAAATGTATATTTTTATGTTTTGACGTTACCCTTACGCCCCCTAGCGGCCATCCCACAGACTTGAAAATAATTTCCAGCAATTTCTCTTGGTCGCTTTTATCTAAAAATTTTTTTCCCGAAAATTATACTATTAGTAGTTTCTGAGATATAGACGACTACCTCGCTTAGTGAAACACCCGGTACTTACATTTTCAAGTAAATTAAAAAAGTACTTGAAGTATCACCCAAGTATTTTACTTATGGTAAACCAAAGTACTTGAAGTAAAACAAAGTACTTGAAGTAAAACAAAGTACTTGAAGTACACCAAAGTACTTGAGGTAAACCAAAGTACTTGAAGTACATAAAAGTACTTGAAGTTAAAAGTACTTCAAGTAAACAAAGTACTTGGAAGTAAAACAAAGTACTTGAAGTAAACCAAAGTACTTGAAGTACATAAAAGTACTTGAAGTAATTAAAAGTACTTCAAGTAAAAGAAATTATACTTGAGTAGTATTTTTTGTAAGGAAGTTAGAGGGTTTATTCCTCAAACGTCATTGGAAAGTAGGCCAGTCGTTTAAAACTATAGTTAGGAAAACAAGTAGGGTTGCTAAGTGTCCCGTTTTAAGTCGGGATCTTACGCATCCGATGTCCGAAATAATGTAAAATTTCGTATGTAAATTTATGGCAACAGGCCTAGAATGCCGTACTCAGGTGAGCGCTTGGGCCTTAAACTATTATAGGAAATATTGTTTTTTTTTCCAAAATGGGTTTTTTCCCTGTAGTTGCCTACAGCAGGTTGGCACCCAAAACCTATTCTTGGGAAATATTTTAATTTCCCATCAACACAAAATTAATGTCGTTTCCATTTTATTACTGGAAATTTTGTTTAAGTTGCCTATTAAAATACAGAGGTTTTCGTTCAAATGAAGGTAATAATGAACGCATTAACAATACGAAATAGTTGGGGAACCGCTCCATCAAACGTCAAATCGCACCAATAGAAATTCTTGAACTGTCACGTTTTTGACATATTCGGGAGTGATTTAGAACCTGTTTCGTATCCTGAATGCGTTCGATAATAAAATTGTCATGAAAAATGGCTGTTAGTATTCATTATTAAATATAAAAATTGGGTATCAAAATAAATGATTTACACTTGTTATACATTTGTCTTGCTATTGAATCCAATTAAATGAGCGCTGTAATGCAATACAATAGAAACAGCAGCGGTTGCAGTATCTTTTGTTTTAACTTGTTTGTACGATTATCTAAAGGCGTTTTAAATTCCGAGTACTTGTTGATTTTTTACTTCAATCTTTTTAACTTGAAGTATTGTTTTTACTTAAGTACATTTTTAAATTAATAGGAAGTACTTAATTTTACTTAAAAGGTTTCTTTTTTTAAAATTAAATTGTACCCTTTTTTTACTTCAAGTACATCGTAAATAATCTCGAAGTACTTACTTTGGTCAAATTCAAGTAAATCAGAGGTATCTTCATAAAACTAAGCAAAGTACAAGTTTTTTCAAGTGCCTCTAATAAAAGTATTACTTAAAGTAAAATATCTTGAAGTATAAAAAAGTACTTCAGGTAAAATTTTACTTCAAGTACTTCAAGTTTTGACAGCTCTGGTATGGTTATGATTAAACCAATGTTTTTCGTATATTAAAGATCCTGTTTCTAAAATATAGATAGAAGTCAGTGTTAAAATTCTTTTTGATATAAATGACGGTTTACATAAGTCTTTGAACTTGGCTTTACAAATGCAGAAACAATAAATATAATAAATAGTAATAACAATTTTTCCAAGAATAAAGGTCATATCTTATAACCGGTTCAAGTAAAGCAAAATAAATATATTTTAAAATGGAAAATTCTTCTACTTCATAATAGAGTAGTCTAATAATATGACAATTAGATGCAAGTTTACTACGTAATTATTCCATATGCTCTTTAAAACTCGGTTTTCCAATTAATTAATTAATAGTACCCTGTTGTTCGGTCAGTGATAGTACAAGGATCATTAAGTAATTCTGTAATTTTAGGCTTGTAATATGAAGAATCTGGCCTTTACTTAAGCCCAATTCCACACCTTAAGCTTTACCTTTCCTAATATCTCTTTGTTTTAGATCCAAAGCCGGTGCAAAATGGCTATCAAAAGTCAAAAAAGGCCGCCAAATCGCTCCGAAAGAAGTCACTGGCCTTCATCCTGGCCAGATGAGTCCCATTGGCTCCCAACTCAGCTTTGCCGCCACTACCACTAGGATAGAGCACGTGACCGATTGGGAAGCCATCGCCAAGAAATACAGAGCTCTAATGGGACAGGTCGATGAAGTGAAGGACGCCTCCAAAGAGGATGATGAGGATGAGGACGACGACGCCGTTCCTAATACAGCGCCGCCAATGGTACCCACTTCATCTATTGGTTAAATTAGTTAAAGTTCATACGAGGATGGTCTGAAATATTCTTTGCCTAACATTGAAGACACATATTTCATCATCATCACTCAGCCTTGTCTCGTCCACTGCTGGACATAGGCCTCCCGCAATCCAATTCATCCTTGCCGATCCTGTACGGCATTTATCCAATTTGTCCGTATTCTCCTTATGTCGTTGGACCATCTGTCGTTGGTGGGCGTCCCCTACTGCGATGTGCGTCCTGACGAGGCCTCCATTCCAAAATTCTTTTCGTCCATTGTCCATCCACAAACCTAGCTACGTGGCCTGTCCAATTCCATTTTAAATTTGTTATCCTTACTATTAATTAGTAACATCTGTCATTTGCCGTACTTGGTTATTAGAGATTATATCTCTGAGAGAAAGGCCTAGCATCGATCTTTCCATTCGTCTTTGTGCAATGCCTATTTTATTTACAGATTCTTAGTGATGAACTTGTTACCCTATGGATCTTTTGTGAGAGCGAAATTCAAAACTTATACAAAAAAAGCGATGCTTTTTGCAAAAATTAATACTTTCTAATATTGCCTTAAACTGATAATAATTAGACACAACTGTAAAACAAAAATGTATCAGTAAACAAGAAAATAAAATCACAGTACATGTCTTCCACCATTTTCCACACATTTCTCGCATTTTTCCAACACCTTGCGGGTTACTCAGCGTAACGTGTTTCGGTTGATGGAAGCAAACATATCCCGTACCCTGTTTTCTAGTTTCAGCCTAGTTTTGGGCTGAGAAGACTCGTACACCTCATTTTTTGCGTGTCCCCATAGTTGAAAATCAGGGGGTGTGATGTCCGGTGATCTAGCTGGCCAAGCAATTGGCCCATTATTAGAGATTATGTTGTCATTACAGGTATTTCTAAGGACCTCCATCACCTCCCTGGTACTGTGCGCTGGACATCCGTCTTGCTGGAACCACAAATTATTCATTTTATTTGGCGGAACTGTATTTCTAATAGCCGGTAAAATCGGTTCTTGCAGGAGTAGCAAATACCTATCTCCATTCAGAATTTCTTCAAAAATAAATGGTCCAATTAAACGGTTGTCTAAAACAGAAAAATAAATGTTTTATCTAATTGTGAGACGTAAATTAAAGGTGCATTTTAAATTACCTATGATGCCACACCAGACATTAAAGCCAATCCTTGTTTGTAGCCGTCTTTCTTCTAAATTATGTGGATTTTCTGTATCCCAGCAGTGATAATTGTGCCTGTTAAAAATTCCACAATTTGTAAACCGGGTTTCGTCTGTCCAGAGAACCTTGGATTGGAAATTAGGTATCTGTTGACATTTAGTAATAAACAATTGACTAAAGGTGATTCGGCTATTGAAATCATTCCCTTGAAGACCCTGGACAATACGTGGTTTGTATGGATGAAAACGGTGTTTTTTTTAAAGACCGATGCACAGATGACTTAGGAATTGTTGTCTGTTCTTCCACTTTTCTAACCGGTGTTGTGGGATCATCTCTAACGTTTTCCATTAAAATTGCCTCTCTTGCTTCATTATTTTTTGTATAAGTTTTCGGATTCGGTTTTACAAAAGATCCATAGGCTAACAAGTTCGTAACTAAAATTCAAAAACTTCTTTGGTTAGGTTGTTGCCGCTCCGGACATTGTTCTTCATATGCAAGTGCTGCAGCTTCTGTATTTCTGTTAGATTTAAAATAAATTTCTAGCATATCCACCTTTTCATCATTGGAATAATTAAGAGCCATTATTGTAAATACTTAAAATAATCAAAACTTGAATTTTTGTTGAAGGCGTTTTTAAACGAGAAATAAGATGCACGCTAATTTTGACATTTACATTATTTAAATTATAAGATGCGTATCATTTGTTTTTTATGAAAGTCTAAGCCTACTATCAAATAAACAAAAATTATTGTATTTAGAGCTTAAGCAATCTGAAAACCTAGACTTGTGATACATCAATGAAAAGCTCTTGAAGAGCTCTCCTTATCTTCAAAAATTTAAAAATCTAATATGGCATCCGTATGAAAATCCAAAGTTTGGGTAAATATCTCCAAAACAAATAAAGTTAGAAAAATGTTTTTACTTAAATTAATTTTTTCTTAAAAAAGTGTTCTAATAATGTAGTAATCTTAAAACCATAAAATTGGTAGTTTACAGGCAAAAGTTAAAAATTCACCATTTTGCTTTTTCTTAATTTTCTCAAAAACCATAAAAGATAAATTAAATCTGAAAGCAGATTTAATTTTGCAATTAAATTGTCTGAATTTTCCTAATTTAACCAACACTGTAGCTCTAATGGTTCCCGAGTTACCAATACATGTAGGCCCAATTTGTATAGTGGCTCGATCCCACTGGGAGGGAGTTGTAACATTGAAGACGCATATTTACAATTTTGTTGAAAAATAAAAATTATTTTTATTTTTCAGCATAATTTCCTTTTAATTTACGCACTTAAGAAATAAAAGTCAAATAAGGGGATGAGGGTCTTCTAACAGTTAATAGTTCAGAGCTTCTCGGGAGGCTGCAGCCCTTTCGCCATTATGGACCAGGCGCCACTGCTAACAAAAGTTTTTCCGATAGCGTCGCCCTCTTTAGTTGAGGCCGAGAACATATCAGATCATCCCCTTGATAAGTTATTGTAAACAAAAAAACATTTTTTTTCAAATTATTATTCAATTACAAACAGTGATTTTTTTACATTGATTGTTATTTTTAAAAATGATTTATATGAAAAATAAAAATTTATAAAGTTCCGACTTAAACATTATGCCATGACATATTTTTAATTCCTAATACAGGGTGGCCGGCCATATTTTGACCCATTTTAATCGAGAATAACTTTGGAACAAATAAAGGTATCAAGACGGGGTTTTTGCAGATGCACTTATATTTCTTTAAAGTTTATTCTCGTATCTTTACCATTTTTATGTGACATTCCATTAGCTCAAAAACAAAATGGCCGATTTTCCGATATAGGACAACTATGTTATTTTAAATGGAACACCCTGTATATGTTTCTATATTTTCAAAATTTAATCTTTCCCCTTTAAAAAAATGTAACACAAGCTATGGTTATCTCAAAAAACAACGTATTTATTGACCTTCGAAAAATTGACTGCATGTCGACCAACAATATTATTTAACAATTAAAATTTGCTTCATATGTTACAAAAAAAAAGGATCGCCAAAGGTTTAGGTTATTCACAAAATAATAGTTACAATAAGATTACATTACTTTTAAAAAACTACTGTAAATGTTGA
This sequence comes from Listronotus oregonensis, assembly GCA_019359885.1. Taxonomy (NCBI): domain Eukaryota; kingdom Metazoa; phylum Arthropoda; class Insecta; order Coleoptera; family Curculionidae; genus Listronotus; species Listronotus oregonensis. The sequence goes on along the minus strand of JAHBCN010007648.1, from coordinate 31,084 downwards.
AAATGCCTTCCGCCGACTTCGACGCACTTATTTAAATTCGAAAAAAACTTATTAAAACTATTGACTAAAAATTCTTCAGGAATATTTTCTATTATGTTTCGGATATTAATTTTTAATTGCTCTAAATTTTGGGGAAGTGGACTATAACACCTCTCTTTCACATATCCCCACAGAAAAAAATTGGAACAGTCAAATCTGGTGTACGAGGTGGCCAGGAAATAGGGCCTCCTCTTCCAATCCACCGGTTTCCAAAAACGTTGGTCAGTGAATCCTTGGTAATGTTAGCATAATGTGGTGTAGCCCCATCTTGTTGAAAATAGACGAAATTCAATAGATTTTCTTCTTGCAATTGGGGATAAAAAAATATTTCCAGCATATCAACGTAAGTCCAAGAGGTTACAGTTGGTTCATGAAAAAAATGGCCCATAAATTTTTTGCTTTGACATACCACACCAGACTGTGACTTTTGGCGAATCTCTAACGTGTTCGTTATATTGTCGAGGATTTTCTGTTGCCCAAAACCTGCAGTTATGCTTATTTACTTTTCCATTGAGGTGAAATGTGGCTTCGTCTGACATTATTAGTCTATCCAAAAAATGTATATTGTTCCTTACTAAATTTTGAATTCTCTGGCAAAATTCCACCCTTTGTGGAAAATCAGTTTCTTTTTTTTCTTGTAACATTTGAATTTTGTATGGCTTTAATTTAAGTTCTTTTTCATGATTTCTTGTACTGTAGTTTTAGGAATATGGACTGAACTTGAGATTTTTCTTGTTGACAATGTTGGATCTTCCTGAGTTATCTCCAGAATTTGTAACGTTTTATTTAGCAAATTCTCATTGTTTACTAATTTCTTTTACGGGCTAAAGATCCTGTACTCCAGAATTTTCTGTACCAGATTTTAATTGAATTTTTTGTGGGTGGAGCTTTATTAAACATGTTTCTAAATCTTCGCTGGGTTTCTTCTACTGATTTGGTTTCGGCAAACATAATAACACATTTTCCTTTTTCGCTTAACGAGAACATTTTGCGCTTCCTAATTAAAATAACTTGTCAAAAATGACCAACAATGGCTGACAATGAGGCTTGTTGCTGTTATGGAAACGAGATAACTTTGTTTCCACAGGCGACTTTTCAAAAATCCTTTTAAAATAATATTCCTATTCGACATACAGTCAATTCTTTGGAGGTCAATAAATGCGTTATTTTTAAGATAACCATAGCTTGTGTTACATTTTTTAAAGGGGAAAGATTAAATTTTAAAAATATTGAAACATATACAGGGTGTTCCATTTAAAATAACAAAGTTGTCCTATATCGGAAAATCGGCCATTTTGTTTTTGAGCTAATGGAATGTCACATAAAAATGGTAAAGATACGAGAATAAACTTTAAAGAAATATAAGTATATTTGCGAAAACCGCATCTTGATATCTTTATTTGTTCAAAAGTTATTCGCGATCAAAATGGGTCAAAATATGGACGGCCACCCTGTATTATAGGATTTCAAAATAGTTTCATGCTCTTATATTTGTTTGACTTATGGCCTGGAAGTTTTACTTCTATAATATCTATAACATTTGCGAGGAAAATTGTGTTCTTGTTATTTAAAAATCCATTGTTTTTAGTGTTATGAAGCAGTACCAATGTTAAATTTATTATCTATTTGTTTAATTTTGTCTGTTGCTATGGTAATTCATGATAATTTGATCTGTAATTAGAAATGCGTTGGCTATTTAGATCAATATGCTTTTAAAAAATTTAAAAAAATATAAATGTTAGACCTAACAACCAGAACTGATTTTGTAGCAATAAACTATTTTCTCTGTAGTCCATAACAAAGGAATACATTTAAATTAAATATTTAAAAATTCATTGTATTGTAATATTGTACCAATTGTAAGTATGTAAATTAGTTCTTTTTTACTCTGTAATCAATGTCGCACCAAAATCGTATATTATTTAGAAAATACTATACCTATAGGGTGCTTCCATAAATTATAAAAAAATTGTTATAGATGTATGTAACCTAGAATATATTTTTAAATAAATTTGTATCTAGAAAGAAAAACTTGTTTATATTCAGATATCTTCAATAACCCTTTGATCCGATTTATCAAAAAAAAATAATATAGCTATTTATGTATCAAGGGCGTTACTGGGACTATAATGCCCTGAAGGTCGAAATAGCCCGAGGGCTAGATTTCGACCTGATGGGCATTATAGTCCAGTAAGCCGTGGTGCATACAATGCTTTATGTTTTACCCAAAAAGAGTTTTTCAATGACTAATTACATTATTTATTCGCAATATAAAAAATAAGTTGCACCTGTACCTGTATACGTAAGTAGATAATGACTGGTGTTAAGTTTGACTTTGATGTTTCTGTCAGTTAGTCAGTTGGCATTTTTATTTAACGATTTGCTCAAAATGGAAGAAATTCACAAAATATAAGAGAAAAGGCCATAAAAGCGACCGAAAATCTTTTGCCAGTTAAATCAAGGCAACAGTATGATCGGGAGTATGGCATATTTGGTATTTGGAAAGATGCGAACGCAATTCTTCAAATAACCGAAAACGTTTTAATGGCATATTTCAGGAACTGGTAAGTTATTGATTTTATTTTAATACATATGTTTAACAAACTTTATTATTTTTAGTCGGAAAAATACAGTCCGAACTCTCTCTGGACCAAGTATTCCACCCTAAGGTCTACGTTGATGGTCTATGAAAATATAGACATTTCGCAATACCATCGTCTCATATCTTTTTTAAAAGTTAAGTCGAAAGGATACGTCCCGAAGAAGTCTAAAGTTTTGGAAGGAGAACAAATATTAAAATTTATTAAGAAGGCTCCTGATGATATCTACTTGGTACACAAAGTCATATTGGTAATGGGTGTTTTTGGAAGTTTAAGACGAGATGAGTTGGTCAAAATGACCATTGATGACATTGAAGATAGAGGAACAGTCTTGGTTATAAAGGTACCAGAAACTAAAACTTCAACTTCAAAAGTTTACTATCACTGAAGAAGATTTAGGCGCTTTAAATTTAATAAAAAGTACACAACATTAAGACCAGCTGGAATAAAGGAGCGAAGATTCTTTCTTACCTATAGAAAGGTCGATGTACAGTACAACCCATTGGAAAAAATACCATAGGAAGCGTCCCAACATTGATCGCAAAATTTTTAAAACTGGATAATGCAGAAGCTTACACCGGCCACTGTTTTCGTCGCATCGTCAACTTTACTTGTTGAGGCAGGTGCTTCGTTTGAAACGCTAAACAACATGGAAATGGAAAAGCTCTTCAGTAGCTGAAGGATATATAGAAGAAAGTATTTCATCCAAAAACAAAGTAGCCAAAATGATTGCCAATTCAGTTAATTCCGAGGTTAATTCCGTATCGACTATTGAAAATTCTTTAATGGACTGTTCTTCTATACAAAATAGCGTTAGTGCTACCACCGCTGCTACCATCACAAAAAACACCGACCATTCTATAGTGGGATCAGCTACATTTTCCGGGACATTTCAAAATTGTAATTTTTTTTTTTGGAAATAAAGTTTAATTTTTAGTATTGTTTAAAGAAAAAATTATTTTTTGTATAAACTTGATCTTTATTGTGAGAGAAATAAAATTGGATAAGCAATAAAATTTCCATATTAGCGCATTAGGGCATTATAAGCGGGCATTATCATAATGCCCGCTTATAATGCCTAGGTGTGATAGCAGGTATTATTGCTATCATAACATTCCGTTTCTAAGGTATTATAGATCAATAATAGATAGGTAAAACATAAATAAATAATAATCACCATAATATACTTTTCATTTTCCAAAACACCAAAAAAAACACAAACACTGCCGAAAAACAGTACAAACTTTCCGATCACGTCATCCCTAATCATTCACCATCATTCACAAAAATCACCAAGCTTCTGAAAAAGTTGGCACGCTTCACTTTTAGTTGTCGGTGGTTAGGCAAAGGGCCAAAAAAAGAACAAACACGATCTAACGTACGCTGAGTAACGAATAAATGCAGTGGGCCAATGCTTAATTAATAACGTTGGATTTGTAACTCTTTTTTGTCGAACCATTAACTCAGGATTAATATCGGGCCAACCAATGGTGATAAGACACAGTCAATTAAAAGACGCTGACATTAGTGGGCCATCACAGTACCTTTAGAAAATCGACAAACGCTGTTTATAGGGCAAGTTGCCGCTTTTAAGAATAGTTTTTAGTTATTACTTGAAAACGGTTGGAGATACATCAACGAAACGTTGTGTATCAATTAACATAACAAGAGAATGAAAGTCCAAATGTTGGAGTTACTGTGCAAAATTCTTTTAACACTAAATAAATGCAATATTTATTCTACAAAACACTATGTATATTTCGTATAATTATACTATTAAACATAATATCTCTAACTTAGATAAGGTTCTTCTTTGTTGGTTCTTGCAAAACAAACTCCAGTGACGTTTACAGTGACATCTTCAGAACCCAAAATTAAATCGTTATGATGGAGAACGCATCTATCTCCCAAAAAGTTGATTCCTAAAACCGGTTTGCAAAACTTGCATTGAAATTTGCCGGTGTTTATCCATTCTGTAAAGTATTTTGTTGATCTTGTATGACTACAAAATGCTAAAACCAAAAAAAATTGATACCCCAATTTTTTTACAAAAGCTAAGTAAATATTTTGTAAAATTTAAGATATAATAGCAGATTAATGACTATAACACGCTTTCTTGATATCCCATGTAAAGTATGTCAAGAAGAAAATTCGATTGGTTCTGAGAATAAAATTCCGGGTGAAATTTAAACTTTTTCCATATTTTAAGCGAATTAAAAATGCCTTACACTTTTCCACAATATCTCCAAGAGAAGATGCAAACAGTTCATCTAAACAGCCCGGTTGTACTCTCTGACCACCATTTACATAAATATCTAGAGTTCCCAAAGGATTTTCGTATCCATAAAATCCTAAAATAAATATTGTTATCAAAGCAAAATTAAAACCAAACTTATAAATATTTGAACTTAAATTTTACCTGCATCTGTATGAATCACATCTACTATATCGGCATCATCTTTGTCCAATCTTTCGTTTGAATTTATATTTGCAAGGCTAAAAAAGAAGCATAGTTAATATAACTATATGCATAAACAAAAAGTTTGAAGCAACAAGAGTCAACTGGTAAGTATTTCCAGTCGTCTTCAGAAAAATACTAGTAAATTAAAGTCTACAAGAATGCATAGTATCCAAAATTAAGTGTACTATGCAAGAATGCTAGTAGTCTAGTCCAAAAGTGTGTTTAAATTGTTAAAAGGCTTCAAAAAATATGAGCGGTAGCTGATTAAAGGCGGAATACAAATCTGAGAAAGATGTTTTGAGGATTTTTACTGCCCTTAAAAATTGCAACTGTTATTAAAAAGAAAAAAAAGCCATTTCAATTTTTGTTGGTAACTCAAAAACCATAAGAGATAGCGGAAATTACAAAAAACAAATCTTGAAAGGAAGGAAATTTCCAATAAAAAAGTCCCAACTCTCAAAGTTTTATCTCCATTATTTACAACTTTAATTTAACGCTGAAATTAAGCACTTGGCTTTAAAATCAAGTACGTCACAATAAATATTTTTTTAGGGTATTAAATGTTTAATGAATTTTTTTTAAATATGGTGTATTTAGAACACTTCAAAGAATTTATTCTTGTTAAAAATCTAACTTAAATTTATTAATTTTTTAACAAGTTAGACAATTGTTAATTAACAAAATTGTTTCGAACTTTCGTCTTCAATGTACATTTATTTAAAATAATGTTAACATAATTTTCAATACCTATCAAGATCAGGCCATAAAAGTTTAAAATTATAATAATTTTATAACTCTGACAATATAGCTCTAATTTTTCATTTTTTGTCAAAGGTATAAAATTATTATAAACAAAGGATTGAAATTTTTTAAACTTTTATGGCCTGGTATGTATATAAAAAGGGCTCAACATCCCGAAAGATTTATACAATTATTTGAAATAAGAAAGGACGCCGACTGTATCTCAGAAAATGGTTATCGCACAGCGTTAGGGAAAAAATATTTTTGGTAAAAGTGGTCAAGCGAAATAGCTGGAAATTATTTTCAAGTTTCTGAAATGGACGCTAGGGGTAACTGCAATCTTGAATCTGAAAAAGTTATGTTTCTTTAAATTTTGCTATATTAACCTAACAAAAAAATAACTAATTTAAAGTCGAGATAATTTAAACCTTTTTTGTTTGACAATTTTTGCTGCATCTCTAAAAATAAAGTGGTGGGGGGTATTTAAAGGTTTCTGTAAAAAAACACTCTGTATCTTTGAAATGGTTAAGCTGATTTTAACAAACTTGGGTTTGTTAAAAAGAGCTATTCTTGCGGGCTTTTTATGTTATGTTCTTTAAAGTTTTGTAAGTTTCACATGTCGCCGCTAGAGGGCTTTTTTCGAAATTCCGACGAAAATGGTTAATTTTCACAAAAAATTAAAAAGTATGATTTTTTTATAAAAAACTAGCTAAATGATGCTTAAACAAGCTTGCGAAAACCATATCTCGATATCTTGTTCTTTACCTAAGATTTAGGCCAAAGAAAATTTTATACGTCAATATCTCAAAATATGTAATATAAAAGCTACAAGAAATTTTATATAACATAAATTATGTATTTTTACGAAACCTTTAATTTAGGTTTTATAATATTTTCGCCTAAATGCAATACTTTACGAATTATAATCAATAAATCAAATTTTCAAGATTTTTTTAAAGTATACCCCTGAAATTCGATTTTTTTATTATAACTTGTAAAGTATTACATTTAGACAAAAAGATTATATAACCTAAATTAAAGGTTCCGTAAAATTACATAATTATTATCCAATAAAATTTCTTGTAGGTTTTATAGTTTTCGAGATATTGACGTATAAAATTTTCTTTGGCCTAAATTTAGTAAGGAACAAGATATTGGTACGGTTTTCGCAAGCTTGTTAAGGCATTATTTAGCTACTTTTTCAGGAAAAAAAATCATACCAATGCAATTAATTTTCTTGAGAAAATTAATCATTTCTGTAGGAATATCGAAAAAATCCCTTTAGCGGCGACATGTGAAACTAACAAAACTTTAAATATTATAACATTTAAAGCCCAAGAAAAGCTCTTGTGAAGTAGTCTAAGCTTGTTAAAATCGGCTCAGCCGTTTTGAACATACAGAGTATTTTTTACGGAAACCTTTAAATGCCCCCACCACTTTACTTTTAGAGATACAGCAAAATTGTCAAAAAAAGGTTTAAATTATCATTGAATTAAAAAATCAGGTATTTTTTTGTTAGGTTAATATAGCAAAATTCAGTTACGCCCCCTAGCGGCCTTTTTAGAAACTTGAAAATAATTTCCAGCGGTTTCTCTTGACCACTATTACTAAAAGTATTTTCTTCAACGCTGTGCAATAAACATTTTACAAGTGAGTGAGTCTTGAGTTATTATCGAAAATCAAAATGTCTTTTTTTTCGTTTTTTGTTAATAACAATTTCATTTATTATTACTCATATTATTTGAAGCATTCGAACCTTTTTTTTGCAGGAAACACATTTCTCGATTAGATTATAGAAATACGATCATGAAAAAAAAATGAATATCATATTATATTTCTCTCTAATTAACTCTTACCTAAAATATGGACCAGCAGGATCCAACCCACTAATTCTATTTAATTTTTCTCCAGTATTTTTAAAAACATATTTTCCTGCAAAACCAGCAACATGGGAACCTAGGGAATGCCCTATTATGTGGACATTTTTTACAGGAAGATTATTGTCTTGAATAAATTGGCCTACTTGATTTCCTGAAAATGGTATTATCTTAAACGCAACGTGGAAGCTAGAGAGTGTCCGGAATATTCAAATTTATGGGAGTTTTCTGGTTTGATAGGTTCAAAAAATTGATTCTAATTTTTTGCATAAATCTTTCCTTAATATGTCTAGAATATGGTGGTAAAGTGATTTTTCAAAATTCAAAGCCACTATAAAGATACATTATTTCTTCTATACAAATGTATGCTTATACAAGTACAGACAAGTTTAAACAAGTTTAATAAAAAATTGGTGTAGTTATTTACATTGTGAAATTTATTTTAGTCTTGGTATCGCAGATTAATGGTAGGTTAGGATTTTTATTGTATATCTGTACTTGAAACTTAGACGCATTTTTCTCAAAACCAGGTTTTCAAATTTTTTCCTCATCATATCTCGAGAACGGCTTAACCGATTCACTTTAAATATAAATAGGGTTAACTCATGAATAATCTATTATCACCCCAAAATTTAAAATATTTCTATTTTTGTTAACAAAAAGTTGACGAAAAATACATGAAATTCGAAACTTTTTGTTCCGAAGTCTGTCAAAATTCAATTTTTAAAATATTATTTTTATAATAGTTTATTTTATGTATTTAAGCTAAAAGATTAAAATGCCGCCAATTTTTTTAGTTTCAGATAAGCCAATCAGCTAATTTCGTGAAGTGAGTGAGGGTCCATTTTTTCGAGGCTGGTGTCTTCAGAGCACTATAATTTTGGTTCTAATGAATATTTTTAGCTAAAAATTTTGATGTAGAGTCATGTGGGGCAAGGTGCGCAGCGGCTAAGTGTGCGCAGTCTTATATTTTATAAAACCGTTGTTAGTAGAGTAAGCGCCGCTGCACGCGCGGCTTGTTACCGTCCGGCCCGAGCGCGGCTGCGGCTCCGCGAATTTTCCTCCATACATACTTGCGTTTTTGCTGCGGTTCCATATAAAAAAATGGTTTGAAACAACCGCGACGGGCCCACACGGCGCCGCACGTCGCCGCATCGGGACCGGACACAAGTATGCATCACATGATCTACCTGTTAGTACTTTAGGCCTTAATTCCCCCGCCACAGCGGTGCCGGACGGTTAAAAACCGCAAGTGTGCAGTGTGGCTAAGGGAACTGACTATCTTCAGTAGTCACTACGCCGTTGGACAAAAGACTGAAGTCTTGTCTGGCAAGGTTAAGTAGTTTTCTAATATTGGCAAGTAAAAATTTTGGTGATAATTCTTACGAGTTTTTTAAATTTTTAATTGAAATACTTTTATGCGCATAAGGTTGTGGGGTAAGAGTAGGCATATTTCAATGCATGAACAGTGCACTCATTATCAAACAGGTACTTTTATATTATATATGATATACTTATGCATAACCGGTAATTAAGATTTTATTATAGTTCGATAAAAATAATCTCGTTTTAATTTATCTCGATACAGAAATGTTAATTACTTTAAGTCTTATTCTTCGCGTAAATTAAGATAAAAATATTTGTAAGAATATAATATATAAGCATTAAAAATAAAATAAATATTAATAAATGTTGATATACATTGACATTAAATGTCGTTTAAATATTTTTAACAACTACCTCTTGTTTTTTTGTGAAATATTGGATATACCCGAAAATTGGGAAATTTCGCATTCTCTTTTTATTCAAATTTATTAAAATATTTTTTGTTAGAATTGAAATCAATCACGACTTTAAATAAAAAATTATTACCTTTACACTAATAATTTTGCTATTGAAGCGAGTTTGAGCCGCATGTTCTAAGAAACCTTACTAAATTAAACGCAAATTTATCTTAGTCGCATGATAGTCGCATGCATTTAGACCGTCAAATCAGGACCACCCTTAAATGCAAAGCTAAAAGAAAAATAAATAAAAATATTTAGTGCTCTTACCGATTAGTTTAGTACTCTTGGCAGAATAAATATAAGGCATCCTTGCTGGTCTTTCCCAATCTACTTCTATAAAATTTAGATCAACATTTTTTAGATATTCGTCTGCTATACTTTTATACCACGATCTAGAAAATTATGAATAACAAATTTTAGGATATGTTTGGTATTATTTTGGGTAGAATTCTGTAAGAAATACTCATCAGTTAATTTTTTTTTAATAAAAAGAAATAATAAACAGCACAATAAAGAGGGGGAATCTTTGAATAGTACATTATAAGGTTCAAAACAGCTGCTTTCTTCAGACTTTTATTTTTCTCTGTATTGTAGAAACGAGAAACTTTAAAAAACACGAAGTATGAACTGTTGAAACACTCCCTTTCTCCCCCATTTCGGCACTCTTCTACTATTATGCATAATTTTTTACTGTAGTTTATTATCGGAACTAAATATAGTAACATAATTTTACTAAGTAATTAAAGCAGAACTTGGAAATAAATTAAGTAGCAACGCAGCACAAAGCATCAAAAACTTCGTAGGTACACAATACGTTCGGCAGCGACGTCTACCCTTACGTGTCTTTTCGTTCGGGTAGCCATACCTAATAATGTGCCTTTTTTTTGAGATAAGTCAGTACATAAATATAGAAATGTATAAACAAATAAATAATTGACCTTTTTCTCTTTAGTCCAGTAACTGAAGACCTGAAAGTACCCAAAGCTGTAAATAAATCTGTACAGTTTTCATTTGTAGCGCAATTCTTAGGTCTTCGGGAATGCTTTCAAGTGAGAAAAAGTTTATCACGATTCCGACGTGGGAACCCGCTGAAAATAACCCCCAAAGTCCCAAATATCTGCCAAAATATGGGAATTTGAGTATTTTTGTTTAAACAAAAAATGAAGATCACTCAAAATCTATAAAAATGCTCCCTACCATTTTATTCGTAACACCAATATTTTTCGCAAAAACGGCCATCGAAAAATCCATAACATTTCACACTCTATAGATGTGGTAGTAGGCTAAAAATTGCAGGTGGACAAAACAATTTTTTATCAAATTGCAAGAAAGATGGTAAAGGAAATTTTCTGGGATCATTAAACACTTGCAAGTCTCATTATAAAAAAAATGTTAATAACAAACCATTTTTTTAAAAAATATCAATAAATTAATGAGATACTCCCAAAATATTGTAAAAAAAATTTGACCCCTTTTTTTAATATTCTAGAAAAATCAGAATGGACCCAAACTCATATGCAATGATAGGTACGGGTTTTCCCATTCCAATGAACTTTGAATAATTAAAAAATGTACATTATTGCCCGAGTAATGGAACAATTCGTCCGCCCGCTTATAAGTGAATCCATGAAGATCAAGGAAGTTTAAAGGTGTATGGAAGCCCAATACTGTAGAACAAAATTGTCCAGGCATGCAGGGCAGCGGGAATCGGGGGATTGGCCCCGCGGAGTTTGCGCAATAAATGGTAGGTCAGAGCCGGACTTCCATAATTCTTTGTTACTATCTATAAAGTTGACATCATCAAATGTCAAATTCAAGCATCCACTGTTTTTTTTTATTTTTTGCACAAAATTGTTGGTTATTAAACGATACTACCATAGAATATTTAAAATTATTGTGTAATATTGGATTTTATATCATCTGATATAATATGGAAAGAATAGATGGCGCCACTTTACAGCCTTCTATTTAAATGGTCGATATTTTTGGGAGTTTTGTATTTTTACCAAAAATCTTTGTAAATAAATAAAAACACGATTTTTTAAAAATAAATTTCAAACATTGTATGATAGTTTCATGTACTTATCACCAATTTTGTGATAAAAGAAGGGAACACTATGTAAATGAGTTTAATCTAATCCTAAGATTGTGGTTGTACATTAAAAAGTGAAAATTTTTATAACTCCTTTTTAGGCATATACTTTTCACTGATAACAAACATTCATGAGACAGAATAACAGTGGTTAAAAATGTTTAGTAACCTTTGGTACCTAGGTATCCATTGTAACAGTATCCGTTAAATATTATGTGTCTACAGTATGTCGAGCTTAAAAAGTTGATAATCTAAAAAATCTAATTTCTTTTTAAACAAATACAGAAAAAGCAAAAAGGAACTTTAACATAAAATTGTACTTTCTTTTATTCAATTAGAGGGACCTTTATATAGTAAAATTTGCCTGGTCTGCCCAGTAATTAATAATTTTGATCCTTAAAAGAATGTACTAAATTATAATGAAATAAAAGAACCTAAATGTAAACCTTTTTTCTTTTTAATAATCCACAGAAATACACAAACATTGTGGAAATCATCTAAAAGATAGTTAAGATTGCCTTACTTTTCTCACTGCTATTTCCTATGAAATTTTTATTTTCTATAATTCATAATTGATATATTATTATTTATTTGGTTACCTAACGTTACGTCTCATAAGAAGCACCTAATTTAAATATAAGAAATACTTACCTAAAGTAAAAAATGCCGGGTATGTTACCCTTAGATTTGCAAGACAAAACCATACAACCTCTAGTCATTTTGTTACGATATTATAAGTAACAAACAATAAACACAAAATTATAGTCACAATTTAATAAACACTAATCACTAAAATAAGAAGGTTTTTATCAATCCAAAAAACTTCTGCAACCACAAAATATAATCACACAAACCAAAACAATCGAAACTAATACGGCTTTCATAAAAGTATAATGTGTTGCCTAACTACACACTGATTTATTAGTGTGTAAGTAGGCAACACATTAAATTATTTCGTGGAATTTCATTATTGCGCAAAATCGGCGGGGCCAACTCTGACAGTTATTTTCATACTGGGCTGGACATTTTTGATAGAATGGGCCATAGCATTGGGCTTCCATACACCTTTAAACTTCCTTGATGAAGATAGCGGCATTCTAGCGGTAGAGCGACAGCTAAATGAGGGGACTTTTGGGTCCCGTTATCTCGAAAACTATCGATTTTTGGGAAAAAATATAAAGACCATTTATGTAGACTACAAGGCGGTCTTCATTTTTTGTGTAAACAAAAATTCTTCAATTCGCATATTTTGAAAGATATTAGCGGGCCCCTAAAGGCCCGAAAAATGATTTTAATTTTTCGGGCCTTTAGGAGCCATTTTCAGCCCTTTCCCACCTGTTAATGTTGATAATTTTTTTTTCTGGAAGCATCCCCAAAGACCTAAGAATTGCGCTACAAGGAAAAACTGTACAGATTTGTTTACAGCTTTGTCCCTTTATTTACTGGACTATTTGTATATATGGGAAAAAATATAAGCAAGAAGAAATTTACTCCAATTTTAGAAAAATTTTAATATTTTAAAAATACTTAAATGGTGTCAGGAAGATAAAATAAGATATTTTATCTCACCTTTTGTGGTTTTCTAGCCATCCATGTATTACAAACTTCGTCTTTTTATTAACATCGATTACATTTTTATTTTGATCTGTAATCAGTACAGGTTCTGGCTGGGATTTGTTTATGAGGTAAAATTTAACATCTGAAGGTTTAACATCATAAGGAAGTACTTGCGAAATATCTTCTCCTAGTTTTAGTAGTTCGAGAGGATTTAAATCTTTGATATCTTCAGAAAATCCTGTAAAAAAACATCTTTAAGAAAGCAGTTTGGTAAAATTTTACTTTACGGACATAACGCCGATTTTCATGAATTTTTTCATACGGGGTTTTTGGGGCGCTGATCACGAATTTAAAATCAGTTTTTTCCGGCAACCTGTGGCTTTTGACTTATTAGGCCTCCAAGTGGACTAACCTCAAAATGGACATTTTTCCAAAATTCCTCCTTCTTGAAACGGATTACCATCAAAATGGAACATACACTGATTGGGCACTTATATATTAAGCGAATACACTAAAAGTAACAAAAGTTTATTGCTTATTTTTCAAGGAAGTTTAAAGGTGTATGGAAGCCCAATGCTATGGCCCATTCGATCAAAAAATGTCCAGCCCAGTATGAAAATAACTGTCAGAGTTGGCCCCGCCGATTCTGCGCAATAACAAAATACCACAAAATAATTTAATGTGTTGCCTACTTACACACTGATAAATCAGTGTGAAGTTAGTAACACATTATAATTTTATGAGAGCCGGAGTACCGTTTTTTGGATTGATCAAAACCTTCTTATTTTAGTGATTAGTGTTTATTAAATTGTGACTATAATTTTGTGTTTATTGTTTGTTACTTATAATATCGTAACAAAATAACTAGAGGTTGTATGGTTTTGTCTTGCAAATCCAAGGGTAACATACCCGTCTTTTTAACTTTAGGTAAGTATTTTTTATATTTAAATTAGGTGCTTCTTATAAGAAGTAACGTTAGGTAACCGAATAAATAATAATATATCAATTATGAATAATAGAAAATGAAAATTTCATAGGAAATATTAGTGAGAAAAGTAAGGCAATCTTAACTATCTTTTCCACAATGTTTGTGTATTTCTGTGGATTATTAAAAAGAAATAAGGTTTACATTTAGGTACTTTTATTTCATTTAATAATTTAGTACACTCTTTTAAAGGATCAAAATTATTGATTACTGGGCAGACCAGGCAAATTTTAATATATACAGGTCCCTCTAATTGAATGAAAGGAAGTACAATTTTGGTACGGTTTTTTGGGGCGCTGATTACAAATCTAAAAAAAAATTCGGCAATGTTACGTTTTCGAGATATTCATCATTAAAATCGAAAATCAAACTAACCTTATTTACACTATTCCTCCTTCTTTTTGCACAAAATTCTTGATTTTTACACTAAATTGGCACACAATATTTCACAAACACCTTTTAAAAACTTTTTATGTTTATTTTACACCTTTTACACTTTTATTTTTAACAAATATGGCTGCTGCCTTTGAACTTAAAAGTTCGCAATTTAATGGAAAAAAGATGTAAAATAAATAAAAATACAAGGTTTTAAAAGGTGTTTATAAAATATCGTGTGCCACTTTAGTGTAAAAATCAAGAATTGTGTACAAAAAGAAGGGAGAATATAGTGAAAATGAGGTTAGTTTAATTTTCAACTTTGATGATGAAGATCTCGAAACGAAACGTTGCCGAAAGATATTTTTTCAGATTTGTAATCAGCGCCCCAAACCCTGTATACCAAATTTGATCAAAATCGGAGAGGAGGCAACTTTCGAGACAATACCATTTGTTTAAAAATAAATTAGATTTTTGGTTTCTTAATCTTGCATTATCAACTTTTTAAGCTCGACATACTGTACACACATAATATTTACAATTATTACAATGGATACTCAGGTACCAAAGGTTACTAAACATTTTTAACCACTGTTATTCTGTCTCATGAATGTTTGTTATTAGTGAAAAGTATATGCCTAAAAAGCAGTTATAAAAATTTTCACTTTTTAATGTACAACCAGAATCTTAGGATTAGATTAAACTCATTTACACTATCTTGCCCTTCTTTTATCACAAAATTGGTGATAAGTACATAATACTATCATACAATGTTTGAAATTTATTTTAAAAAATCGTGTTTTTATTTATTTACAAAAATTTTTGAGTAAAAATTTTCAATAACTTCAAAAATATCGAATTTCAAATGAAGCATAAATCATCTATTTTTCCATATTATATCAGATGATATAAAATCTAATATTACACAATAATTTTAAATATTCTATAGTAGTATCCTGTAATAACCAACAATTTTGTGCACAAAAAAAAACAGTGAATGTTGGAATTTGACATTTGATGATGTCAATTTTATAGATAGTAACAAAGAAATATGGAAATCCGGCCCTGACCTACTATTCATTGCGCAAATTCCGCGGGGCCAACCCCCTATTCCCGCTGCCCTGCACGCCTGGACAATTTTGTTCTACAGTATTAGGCTTCCATACACCTTTAAACTTCCTTGTTATTTTTAGTTAAAAAAACCTCAAATAAATCCAGTTTTTTTATATCTTAACAACTTAATTATGAATCAGGCAACCAGTTATACATTATATATCTTCTTACAACGTACAGAAAAGTGGATTCATTTGAGATGATTTTTACTTAAAATAGACAATAAATTATTGTAAATTTTAGTGTTTTTGTTTAATATAAGTGTCTAGTCAGTGTATGTTTCCATTTGTTGGCAACCAGTTTTAAAAAGGGAGAATTTTGAGGTTGGTTTACTTGGAGGCCTCATAACTCAAAAACCAAAGGTTGCCGGAAAAAACTAATTTTAGATTCGTGATCAGCGCCCCAAAAAACCCCCGTATGCAAAATTTTATAAAAATCGACGTGGTGTCCGTAAAGTAAAATTTTACCAGCAGTTTTTTTTATTATAAAACTTTTGATTTAGTGATGGTAACATATAAAAATTAAGCAAACTTTTAGTTGATCTCGAAAGGAAAAAAATGGATTAAACATCTTAAAACTCAGTACACACTGCAGCCAGTACCTAAGTTTCATACAAGCCTTTGTGGGATTTTATAAAAAAACAATGTTCTTACCATAATTGCACAATAACAATATTTTAATTAAAGAAAGAAACACCTTTTGTAAGCGATTCATTTTTTTATCTAATTTTTGGATTCACTTCTCTTTGTAACAAAATATTTTTAATAATAATAAATTCCTGCTGAAAGTATAATTTTGTTGTCATTGTCTCAACTTTAAAATTTAATATGCAATAAAATTACATAAACGATGTCGTTAACCAAAACTGATTTTTATTTCATTAAAAAACAATATACTATAATATATATAATGACATGCCTATTATTTTTTATTAAATTGCCCGCATGCTGATAATAAATTTAAAAAATACTATTCAGTAAGTTGTTTGTTTATTTTTACGAGTAATTGTAAACATTTTTTAAACTTGAAATATTTTTCGAAATCCCAAAGCTTAAATACCGTCGGTGCCTTAAGTGAAGTAAGAGGCAGTTTATTGACACAAGACTTTAAGATTTAGAGATTAGGAGAAAAGAAAAATCTTTACTGGCAGTAGACGATCCTCATGCTATCATCGATGGACGTCACCAGCATAGATTTTCAGTTAATGTGTGGGCAGGAATTATTAGAGATACCTTAGTTGGACCGCATTTTTTTTCTATACGACTTACTGGTGAAGCCTACTACAATTTTCTTAGAGATGAATTGCTAGGACTTATGGAGAAAGTGCCCTTAAGAGCAAGACCTTTAATGTGGTTTATGCATGACGGTGCCCCCTCACTTTGCAGCAGTTGTTGGAAATTATTTGGATCAACAATATCCTGATCGTTGGATAGGTAGAGGTGGACCTCACCCATGGCCACCCCGATCGCCGGACCTTAATCCGTTGGCCTTTTATTGCTGGGGTCACCTTAAACAACTTGTCTATACTACCCCTAATGAAAATCGAGTAGATTAGTAGGATTGGCTAGGCTCCACAAAAACTGATACACAAGGCAGAGCAGCAGAAAATTTCGCAATCAGCAACTCGCTCACCAATCTAATTATGGAACCTACCTACTTTCCTAGGGTTCCCACCCATAATTCTAACCCCTAGATCTCTTTCTTACTTCCACCCCCGAACTCTATCAAGCATCAGTAACTGCTCCCCTTGGTCGCTCTGACCATGGTTTGGTCACCGTATCATACTCCACTCATTTTGAGGCAACTGAAAGCATGCCGCCACGAACCGTCTGGCACTACAATTCGGCCGACTGGGATGGTCTAAGAGATTTCTTTGCCAGCTACCCTTGGAATCCTACCTGCTTTTCTACTCACGATCCTTCAGAAATATGTAAACAAATTACCGAAACAATTCAACTAGGCATTGAGACCTATATTCCCCACACTAAAAAGAACCCCATAACTTCAAATCACAAACCGTGGTTTTCTAAATCCTGTGACAAAGCCAGACTTTTAAAACTTCAAGCCCACAAAAGTTTCTTCAAAACCCCAGTCCCGAAAATCGACAGGCTAGCATCGAAGCAAGAAATCAGTATAATCAGACCATCTCAGAAGCAAAAGACCGTTTTAACAATCGAATAAAAGATAAAGTTCTCTCTTGCTCAAATGGCAGTAAAGCTTTTGGTCCTTTGCCAAAAATATTAGTCAGAACTTTTGCACAAATTCTTTTCCACCCCTAATCTCTGAAGATGGAATTGTCTCTACCTCCAAAGGAAAAGCCGAACTATTTGCCAAACAATTTGCTGCCAATTCTACGCTTGATCCTCCTATTAATCTTCCTCTTCCAACAGTTGTCCCTGTTTCTCATAAAATGTCCGATATAATTTTTAAAGTCAAACAGATCAAGCGTATTCTTTCATCTCTTAATACTAAAAAATCGTCTGGGCTGGATGGCATACCAGCAATCGTCTTAAAAAATGTGCTCCCGAGCTTGCACCCATCTTAACTCGCCTCTTTCGAATCTCTTACGACACGGGCATTTTTCCGGAGAGTTGGAAAGCTGCACGTGTGCAACCTGTCCCCAAAAAGGATCCAAAAGTCTCCCTTCTAACTATAGACCTATATCTCTTCTTTCAGTTGTTTGCAAAGTAATGGAAAAATTCATTAATTCCCAAATCTTAAAGTATCTGGAAAACATAAGATCTTACATGATAGACAATATGGATTCCGTCACAGTAGATCCACAGCTGATCTTCTTTCCTTTGTCTCACACAACTGGAACAAGTCCCTTGAGTTCCTTGGTGAATCCCAGATCGTTGCTCTTGACATATCCAAAGCTTTCGATCAGGTCTGGCATGATGGGCTTCTTAACAAACTTCCTTCTTACGGTCTTCCACCTAAGCTTTGCTCTTGGCTTTCCAGTTTCCTTTCTAATCGACGTATATCAGTTAGTGTAGATGGTCATTCCTCCAGCTTCTACCAAATTAATGCTGGGGTGCCCCAGGGCTCAGTGCTGGCACCCACGCTGTTTCTTCTACACATTAACGATCTTCTCTCTTCCACATCAATCCCATTCATAGTTTTGCTGACGATAGTACCCTCCACTCTAGTATTCAATTTCTTAAGCCACCGTGTAATTCTGATTTTGAAAACAAGCGCAGGTCAATGCAGATATCTCTTTCACAAGACCTCAAACTTATCTTGGATTGGGGCGCCAAAAATCGTGTTCAGTTTAATGCCTCAAAAACACAGTCATGTTCGCTGTCGCGAAAAAAGTCTGCGAATGCTCATCCCTTACATATGAGCGGCCAAGTTCTGCAGAACAAAGAGTCGTTTAATCTAGTCGGCGTTACTTTTGAGAATAACCTCAACTGGCATAAACACATTTTATCCATAGCTTCCGCAGCTTCAAAAAAGATTGGATTCCTCTTTCGAGCCAGAAAATATTTCTCTTCTTCCACTGTACACTATGTATGTATCCCAAATCAGACCCTCTTTAGAATATTGTTCTCATGTCTGGGGAATGGCGTCCCCTACAACACTTAGCATTCTGGACTCCATTCAAAAAAGAGTTGTTCGTCTTATTAATGATCCAACGCTCACAGAAAGGCTTCCTCTTCTTGCCCATCGTCGAGCTGTAGGGGATCTGTCGCTCTTCTATAGGTATTTTCACGGCTTCTGCTCAGAGGAATTGGCCAGTATTATTCCTTCTCTGGCAGCTCCCAACAGAGCAACACGTAGTGCAACTTTTATGCATCCTTTTACAGTTCAGTTAGAGAGGCCCCGAACTTCCCACTTTCTTCGTTCCTTTATTCCTAGAGTGTCAAGACTATGGAACCTGCTGCCCGCAGAAGTTTTTCCTTCTCCTCCCAATCTCCAAAAATTTAAGTCCCGTGGTACGGTACGTTAGTACTTAGGCATCAGCCTTCGTGGACTGTCCCAAGATAAAAAAAAAAGAAAGATGGGTGTTTACTAGCTCATGGAAGACACTCAGCAATTTATTTGACTTTACATTTGGGTGCATTGTTTAAAGCTTTTATTTTTTTGGAAAATCTCGTGACGTGAACAATAAAATTATTTTTTACTCGAGACCTGTAAGAGATACGAAAAAACCGCAAGAAACCTAATTTGCTTAGAATTATTTTTTTGTCTAGTAAAATAAGAAGTTTGAGTGTTTAACAGGCTCGTATTATTTATTTTTGCGAAATTCTAGTGGTCGTTACCCGGATCTCCGCCAATGAACTAATTGAAAAGTTCAACATGAACTTAAAATAAAGTGCTCAAACCACTTAGTATGTGTAACAAATATTATTCCAATATTCTTTCTCAATAATTATTAATAAAAAGAAAACGCGAAAAAATTTTTTTTCAACACACTATATTTTCAAAACGATGCGACATTAAAAAAATTATACCACATTTTCGTCTTATAATTACGTGAGGATTCATCAGTTTCATTTTTTACCGAGGTTAGGAAACACCCTGTATATTAAAAATGGTAATTTTTTCATTTTGATACTAAAATTAAACCTGAATTAAATTGATCCACAAATTTTTGGTGTAACACTTGTAAATTAAGATGTAATACATGGACCTAATTGGTTCTCGCGTTGTAAACTAGGCTACTCTCAATTACAATCTACTAAAAAGCAAAATTTAAGTTAAATCGACAATTTCTTGTTACCAATTTATGTTTAGACAAAAGGTATTTCGTTCTTTTGGTATTAATTCACTTTACCGAAGCAGGCCTAAATGACATACTTTACTTTTACAACATATAGGAAATTATATCTCCTTTTTGCCGATTTTAATTACTAAAGTCCCATACCCAGATAGAAAATAACTATTGTATACAAGTGAATAATTTTGCCAATTACCCGCTATAATATTATAATTTAATATCTATAAATTTGCCATGCAAATATTAAAGTAAACCTATTGCAAACAAGAATCAGTTCGTTATTTCGACATTTTGGATTTTTAATTCTCGATCAGGAAATTGTAACATTGCTTGATATACCAGGATTATCTAAAAAGTATCAATTTTTGTCATTCAATAAGAAAACCCTTTTATCATTATTTAAAATAAATAATTCACCTAATTAAGGTTTCTCTGAAGGTTCTAAATAGAGTTGCCGCGAGACACGAGATACGAGACGTCTCGTCTCGTCTCGAAGCCATTTTGTCTCGTCTTAAGAGCATTTTGTCTCGAATTTCGAGACGAGACGAGACGAGATAAAATCCTTCGAGACAAGCTCGAGACAAGATGGGACGAGACATTTTGAAAAATTTTAATGACTTAAAACTTAAATGAACTAACTGTCATAAATCTCCAACAATATATTTCTAGTTCTTAAGAATTATACATGTTGTTTAAGATTTAGTGTTACAAACTTCGACAGCAGTTGGATCTTGCAAAAATAAGTTTCTATAAACATAGGTCAAAAATGCATCGTTTCAGAAATATAGGGTGTTAAAAAGAAGAAGCTAAAATTAATTGCTTTAAAAAGAATATCACCCTGTGGTTTTATAATTTTTTAACTATTTTGAATATTTCACTCATATACATATTTTCCCATAAGAGAAGTGGTATTATGGAAAAATTACAGCGGAAATTCCACGTCGTCTAGGCAACGTGGTTTTTCCACTTACTGTCAAATTGACAATACGGACTTTAGGCCTGTGTTTTTTCAATTTCGAAACGATGCATATCCCGGGCTTATGTTTATACAGACTTTTTGCAGATCTAACTGCTGTTAAAGTTTCCAATTTCAAAACGATGCATATCCGGACTTATGTTTATAGACACTTTTTTTGCAAGATCTAACTGCTGTTAAAGATTTTAAAACTATTGCTCAAACACCCTGTATAATTATAAGAAGAATTTCTAGAAAACATTTTACCTGGGTTTTGTAATAGAGTTTATGACTCATGTTCCATTATCTTTTAGATTTTTTTTCTATTTCGTGAACATTTTCACGCCACTTATATGTTCTATATTTTTATTTTAAATAAAAAAACAAATTATTTGGTTCTTTACTTTATTTTTAGTTGCATATTATGGGTATCCGTAAAGTCTGAAATCACCAATTTTTTGAGAGAACTACACAATTTAAAGAAAAGCTCAATCAGGTCAACTTTTCTTTTACAAGACGTGTTATAAAAAAAAATAAGCATTTATAGAGGGTGTTCCAAAAAAGGGATACATCATAAATGGGACAGCCCGTATTTTTTTACCTATTTTGCTTCCACGGTTTATTTTAAATGTTTTTCATTAGGTGGTCCCAACTTTTTAACCAAATACCTAATATCTCGAAACTGGCACTTTACGGTTTTTTAAATCAAAGAAGCTACTTGTGGATTTTTTGGGAAGTTTAAATAATGACGTTGCGACTGCTTTTCTTTTCTTGTCAGAAAATTTTGGAATCACCTCCACAATATCACCACTTTCACAAACTTCGCTGGAAAAATCCTATCATACTTATTCATAACATAGTCTTTGTCTTTAATACTATCATCACTGTCAAACAGCTCTTTTTCACTATCACTGGCTCTACTAGTACCAGGCAAATTTTTAGATAAGGTTTTTCGCATTGGTTTCATTTTTAAAAATATTAATTTACCTTCTTACTTCGCTCTATAGATCTTTAAATAGAGAAACATGCAAAAACTATTGCCCCCAGGGCTGGGACTCTGTAAAAATGTAAGGAAAGAGAATGTCAAAATAGGGATCACATGTTCTTGTTGCATTTAAAGGTAACTCATAAGTTTGTCACTGTTTTGAAAGAGATAGAGAAAAGGAATGTCAAAAAATTTGCTTACAGGATCGGGCCTCAGAATACTTATAGATCAGTATTCTGGGCTATTGCCGCATCCCGAATAAAACGGTGTGTCGGCAAAGTATACAGGGGGCGCGGCGGCACTTTTTGATGCCTATGCAGAGGGTCGTTTTTGCATGTTTTTTCTATAAGTTGAGGATATGCCGCTATTATGTTTTAAAATTTTTTAATTTAAACTAAAAACAATGCATACTTTTTAAAATACATACCAGTTTGCAGCAGATTTTGCAATTAGTTTGTAGGTATATAGTGTACAGGGTGAGTCAACGATGGCGAGGAGAAGTAATTTAATGCCTTAATATAAGATTTTGTAGATAATGTGCTTATGTAAGTATTAGGTATATGGTTAAATAGTATGTTAAATTTTAACAATATTTTGAATTAGACAGGGCACGTTCATAAAGTATTAGGTGTTACAAAAGTAATTTTTTAAAATTTAAAATAGAATACCTATACTTATTTATTTTTTACATTTTTGGATTTATTTATTAAATTCCCTAAAAATTCCTATACTTACTTTATAATCTATTCTCAGAAAGTAACGTAGGTATTAGAATATTGCCATTGAGGATAGTTTGGGTATACTTAAATATTATGGAAAAAGTTAAAAATTGGTAAAAAAAATTGAGAATGAACATTTCTAGAATTAAACATTGGAATTAATAATGTAATGATAAAATATGTGTGTTCGATTTAAAAAATATGTTTTTTAATCACCAGCTTGTGCACTGTGCAGAAATAAAAATTAGTTAAAAAATGTGTAACATGTACCTAAAAATAAAAATCGACGGGTCCAAGCATTTTTCTTAAACTTCCGAATTAATTTTTATTGAAATTATCCTATACATTCCTAATGCACTGTAGTATATTGAAATTAATTTAATTAAAATAAACCAAAACAACTCGAGACAAAAGACAAAACGAGACGAAACGAGACAAACATTTGTTCGTATCGTCTCGACACTTGTCTCGTCTCGTCCCCGAAATACAGGGTGTCATTGAAATGGTGTAAAAAATTCGGGGGTGATAGTACTCCTAAAAATAGTAAAAATTTCCCATAAGTATAGGGCGGAAAATGCATATTAAGGGAGTTGGGGGCACTGAAAGGGTGAATTTAAAACGGTTTTTTTGAAATTATAGGCTTAAAAAACGAGATAAGATTTCGAAAAAAATCATCTGCCATAAATTTTGACTCTAAATCAAATGGTGATACTGAAAAATTATTTGGAAAATCGGAAAGGGTAGTTTTTGCAAGGGTAGGGGGTTGTTTCGTGAATAACTTTTTCAGGATATTTTTTTCGCAACGTGGGTTCATTTTTTGAAAACTACATACTTTTTCCTATCAAAAGGTAATTTTGTTGCACATCGCCCAAGGGGGCGAAAAGAAGGCGTTTGCTCTGATGGGTTGCTAACTGGTTAATCAACATAAACTTATGAATTTATGGCGTTTCAAAAGTAACCAAATAATTAATTGAAAAATTAAAATTTCATTATTTTTAAAACATCTTATTGCTTTAAAAAAAGAAATAAACTGAATACCAAAATTCCTTATAAAATAATGCATACCTTAATTAATTCATAGTAAATGTTCAAAGTGACCACCATTCATTTCCCAAAGCAGACATCTGCTCTTCTTCTCCACGATCTGCGTACCCTGTGGAATATCCCAGGTGTTGTAGAATTTGATTGGAACAGTCAATAGTGGATTAAGATCTGGTGATCTTGCTGGCCAAGCTTGTGGACCAGCACGTCCTATCCAACGCCTCTCAAAACTTGGTTCAGATCCTCACCGCTAGCGGAAAATGAGCTGGTGCACCATCATGATAAAATACATGATCTGCCTCTGTGCAGGGAACTTCGTCCAAAAATGCTGGTAGATCATGAAGAAAAATTTAAAGGGAACTTTGACCATTTAGCCTAAAATGTTTATTAGTATAAGAAATAAGTGACTTTTGAAAGGTGTAAAAATTTAAACCCACCTCAGGGGTAGAAAAAAAGGTCCAATAAGTCTTCGCCAAGAATTCCGCCCAAACGTTAACTGAGAATCGAATTTGGTATCGACTTTCCACAACAGCATGAAGATTTTCATCAGACCAGTGATGTGTATTATGGTAATTGAAAATTCCATTTCTTGTAAACCCAGCTTCATCCGTGCATAAAACATTTGCCAAAAAAGGGGTTCTTGTGCGAGTTTTCTTAATAACCAACGACAGAAGATGACTCGAGCGGGATAGTCTGCCGGAGCAAGAGCTTGTACCCTTTGGATGCATATGGATACAGGAGTTGAGAATGAAGAGTCATCCACACAGAATGGCGACTCACGTTTTCCCGCACTGCAATTCTCCTTACCGATACCCCCGGATCTTCCTCTACATGTGCTAAAATGCGCTCCTCAACATCAGGTGTACGTACCGTCAAATTACGGCCACGGTCTTGGTTTCTAGGTTCAAATGAACCTGTATCTCTTAGGCGCTGATGAATTCTCGCAAATATCCGGTGAGAAGGTGCCCTGCGATTTGGATATTTTTGGACATACAAGCGTTTAGCTAAAAGACCGTTTCCATTCGCTCT
Organism: Listronotus oregonensis; assembly: GCA_019359885.1. NCBI lineage: Eukaryota > Metazoa > Arthropoda > Insecta > Coleoptera > Curculionidae > Listronotus > Listronotus oregonensis. Next base: position 6,008 of record JAHBCN010007648.1, on the reverse strand, counting down.
TCCATAAAAAAAATGCATATCTGCCAATTCACTCACAGTGTATTCCATAATTTGTCAAATTTTACGTTTACGCACACTTCAACAACAATAAACTGACAAAAATACTTGTGAACCAGAACATGTTTTTTGCGTACATGGAATTAAATAAAGTGATAAGACCGCATACCTTCAATGAATCAAATAAATATGCATTAAATAAGGAATTTTAGTATTTGGTTTATTTCTTTTTAAAGAAATAAGAAGCAACCCATCAGAGCAAACTCTTTGCCTTAAATTTTTTCGAAACCATCGCTCTGGGCGATGTGCAACAAGATACCTTTTTGGTGGGAAAAAAGTATGTAGTTTTCAAAAAATGAACCCACGTTGCGAAAAAATATCCTGAAAAAGTTATTCACGAAACAACCCCTACCCTTGCTAAAACTACCCTTTCCGATTTTCCAAATAATTTTTCAGTATCACCATTTGATTTAGAGTCAAAATTTATGGCAGAGGATTTTTTTTCGAAATCTTATCTCGTTTTTTAAGCCTATAATTTCAAAAAAACCTTTTTTTTAAATTCACCCTTTCAGTGCCCCTAACTCCCTTAATATGCATTTTCCGCCCTATACTTATGGGAAACTTTTTTTACTATTTTTGGGAGTACTATCACCCCCGAATTTTTACACCATTTCAATGACACCCTGTATATTATCTCAAATTTTCAAACGAGACGAGACAAGGCTTTATCTCGTCTCGTCTCGTCTCGCGGCAACTCTAGTTCTAGACAATGTTGTAGGTTGAATAAAAACTTCTTCTGTGACTTCCATTGTCTTTATTTAATTTTTTCACAACGTTTCGAAGAGTAAGTATCTCTGATCGATTTCAAGTGAGTACTGTATTACAGTATTACTGTTCAAAAAGTTGTGAAAGAAATTAAATAAAGACAAAGTAAGTCTGAGAAGAAACTTTTTTTTTAACCTAATTAATATTTCTAACTCCCTGCATTTCTATAAACTTATCACATATTTTTAAAGTTTGTTAAAATATGTTCATAATTAGTAAAATTTTACCAATATTCCAGACATAAGCTTAAAGTAACAAGAAACAGTTTAAAATAAATACCGAATAGCTCTGGTATCTTTCACTTGCAAAACACCTTGCCAAGTTATACCAGTGCAGATTTCCCAAGAAGTCATTGCAATCAACAATCTAGACCTCTGAGACAGAATTTAACCAATTCATAACACAAAAGCTTTTTTACGATAGTCCAAATTCAAACGCGTTTTTCGCGTTTTTTTCTGAACAATGTGCTAATTTTTTTTTATAGTTTTAGTCAAGTTCAAGTTTTGCGCTTAAAAAAAGTTGTAACTTGATTTATATACTCAATGTAATGTATGTTATATTTTTTTATTGATGTTCAAGTTGTAAAAGGAAAATAAATAACTGTTAAATAAATCAAAGACCCGGTTTTTTAAAAGAGGCTACACTTGTTGAATAGTAAAATTTTAAAAGCACCAGCACGTACGGAAATTGAATTAATAAAATTTCGTCTTTGATGGTGTCGAGTGATTTGAATTTAGTGAATGTGTAATTTTTTTTATTTATTGACTTTCTTTACTGAGTAAGGCTAATACAAAGAATTTTGCAAAATATTTGCAAAGGAATTAAAAAAAAGACTGTATTAGAAATAAAGTAAATTAGACATAGATTTTTTTTTAAATACTTGTGATGGAATAATGTGGCGGGAAATTTTAAACAGTGCAAAATGGTGCTATTTGTTTTAGTTGTGATGCTGTTAACTATCACAAAATGTAAGTATTTTTACATGTTCTTTTTTTCCCTAGAAACACACGGTTTTTTTCTTAATTCAATATGTCTTTTTAGTGTTTAAACTACATTAGTTTGAGATTAAAAATATTTTTTACAATTTGAAAGGCCGCGTAAAATTTATTCTTAATTTTAAAAATTTAATACACAGTGTGTCCAAGATAAGAATGTTTATATTTGGCAAAGTTGCTTATTGGGCAGCTCAATAATATACCGTTGTAAAATTGAAGTTATATTTTGTACTTTCAGAAATATGGCGGAAAAATTGAAATTTCCGATTTTCGTTTACATTTTTTTACGAGTTTAATTCAAAAGTTACGTTTCATCTCTTGGTAAAGTCAAAAAATTCTTACGACGTTTTGTTTTGGCTAAACCATCATAGATTTTATTTTTTAATACGACCCTCAATTGTTTATTGCATTTTTTTAAAACAGTTTTAAGAGTGCATTTACGCTACACCTGGGGTCGGCAAACCGGTGGTGGGGGAGAAAAAACTCCCACTACAAAATTTTCATATAGCCGCATTAAAAAAATTATATTTTATTTAGGTTTTTCCAAATTCGGTGTATCGATGCGATGTTGTTTCGGATTTTTCGGATCCCAGTGCTTAGTACTGGCACCACCTTTGTTTTTTCTTGACTTCAACAATTTTCTCTTTTCCAGAATCAATCCTATCCACAGTTTTGCTGATGATAGTACTCTACACTCTATATATTCAATTTTTTAAACCACCCTATAAGTCTGATTTGAAAAACAAGCACAGGTCAATGGAAAATCTTTTCAAGACCTTAAACTTTATCTTGGAAAATTTGGGGCCCCCAAAAAACTTGTCAGTTTAATGCCAAAATACAGTCAATTTTGTGTCGGAAAAAATATGTTGATGCTTTTTAGTTTTATATGAGTAGCCAAGCTCTGCAGAACAAATAATTACTTAATCTTTTTGGGGTACTTTTGAGAGGAATCTTAGTTTTGGACAAAACATTACATCCATACCTCAACAGCTTCAAAAAAGCTTGAATTCCTTTTTTACGCCAGAAAATATTTCTCTCCTTCCAATCTGTATACTTTGTATGTATTCCAGATGTATGTCTGGGAAAGAGCGTCTCCTACAACACTTTTTGCATTCTTTACTCCATTCAAAAAAGAAATGTTTGTTTTATCACTCACACTTACATAAAAGTTTTTTTTCACGGTTTCTGCTTAAGCTTCCAATAGAACAACACGTAGTGGCACTTTTATGCATCCTTTTATAGTCCGACTTGAAATGCGTCTTGTGCGAATAAATCTCCTCTTACTATACTTCAGACAGCCACGATACGTTAGTACTTAGGCCTGAGCCTTCGTGGACTCCCAAAAAAAAAAAAATAAAATAAAACATTATTTTTCAATGTTATTTTGTTAACAAATTTTACACCTAAGATTTCAAAATCTACTACATTAAATTGAATAAAGTAAAAAACATTTAAAGGGATTTAAAGAGACACTGGTAAAAATATATGCAAAATATTTTTCATTCAAATTAAAAATCAAAATATTCAAATGGTTTTTTTAAAGAATAATATTTACTAAAAATTTATCTTTTACTCGCCCACTATTTTACAGAAAAATACGCAATTTTTATTAAAATTATTTAAGAGGAAGTAATTAATTATTATTTTTAGTATTAACAAACTATCCGCCAAATCATTAAAGATTTAATTAGATTACTGAATATTATATAAAAAATAATTGCAAAATTATATTTAATGGTTGTTTCCCTTTAACAACACAAGGTTGGCGGTAATTGGAGCGGACAATTTCTTACGTGAACTGTGAATCTTTATAAATGTCTTGTTTAAACCGTTTTTGCAATTTGCTTTAAAATTATTATTTATGACAATTTTGGGCAAAAACCCTAATTTAAATTTATTAATATTTATTACTTATTTAATTAAAAAGATACGTTTTTTTTATTAAAAGTTTTAACCTATTCTTCTGTCCAAAATTACAAAATTGCAATAAAATTTTTTTTGACTTTAAAAAATTAAAATAATATTTTTTTAAAATAGAACCAGTTGCTTGAAATTTTGTTTGTCAAAAGTTCCCGGGGATGAGCGAATTTTTGAAAAAAGGGGGGGAAAATTTCCAGCCTTTTGTTTAAATTTAGCATATTTTTTTTTTAAAACATGAAAATTTTTTAATTTTTGAGTAGGTGTTTTTTTAAAAAATTTAAAAAAATTTTTTAAAAAAAAAGTTTTTGAATGCTTTTCCCGAATACCTTTCATAACCATACCTATTTTGTTTTTACTTTTTGTTTCCAATTAATTTTTTATTCATTTTTAAAAAAAAATTTTAAAAAAATAAAGTGGTATTTAAAATTCTTTGGGCTTTTTGCATTCAAAAAGTTTTTCTTATAAACTTTTTTAAATCTTTAAAATTACTTTATATAAAAATTTAAAAAATTTTATCAAGGGGTGGATTTTTAAAAAAAAAAAATTAAATTTTTTTTTTTTAAACAAGCAGGGCTGGATAAACCAAATTTCAACCCCCAAAATTTTTTTTTATTTTTAAGATAAATTCCCCTCCTGGGAAAACCCTTTCTTTTTAATTATAACACAGGCACACAAAAAAAAGTTCGAACCAAAATGTGAATTTCCCTTTCCGGGGTGTTTTTCGGTGAGCAAACTAATGAAATTGAATTTTCCCCTCACCCTTAGATTTGCCTCACAAACCCCGCACCCCCCGAAAGGGTCAAAATTTTTTTATTTGAAAAAATATAATAAATATCTTACAATACGTTTTTTGGGTTTAAAAAAAAATATGAAGTTAGAATTTACCCTCCCCTTGTTTTCCCCCGCCCCCCCAGCCCCCCCGAAGGAAAAAATTTTATTCTTTGGAAAAGATAAAGAAAAATTCAATACGTTTTTTTTGGGTAGTAAAAAAAAATATGAAGAAATTTTCCAAACCCCCTTAATTTCCCTAGCAACCCCAGCCCCCCCAGCATCACCCAAAACCCAGGGAAAAAAATTTTTTTTATTTGAAGAAAAAATAAAATCTAAAAAAACGTTTTTTTGGGGGTAAAAAAACATTTTTACCACACCCCCTTTCATTTTGCCCCAGAAACCCCCCATCCCCCCCATCCCAAAGGGTCAAAATTTTATTATTTAAAAAAAAAAAAAATATCTGAAAACGTTTTTTTGCTAAAAACAATTGAAGGAATTTTCCCAAAACCCCTTTTTTTCCCAGCAACCCCCCCAAACCCCCGCATCCCCAGCAACCATCCAAGGGCTAAAATTTTATTTTTTTGAAAATTAAAATAAATATTAACGTTTTCAGTACATCAAACAACGATTGTCCGATATTTATTTAAAATTCAATGAATAAAGTTTTACCATTGGAGGGGGTTTGGGGTTGGGGAAAAAAAGGGGGAAAAGGGAAATTTTATGTTCATTTTTAACACCGGTGAAGCGGAACGAGGACCACAAGAAAGCCGGGGTTAGGGGGAAAATCGAATGCCTGTTGAGATGACAAAGGAGATAAAGGAAATTGCGCATAATAAAAAAATTATGGAAAAAAAATTTTGAAAGAAGAAAAAAAAAATGAAGAGAAGTCAAGAAGAAAAAAGAAAGTCAAGGAATTTATAAGGGGAAACCTAAAAGAAGAAATGAAGAGAAGTCAAGAAGAAAAAACCAGCCAAAAACCATGAGAGAAGATCTAAAAAGAGAAATAAGACCAATCAAGAGGAAATGAAGAGGTCAAGCAGAAACAAAAAAAAAAGATCGAGAAAAAATTAAATAGACATTAAAAATGCCAGGATGAAATGAAACAAGAGCTGAAAGAAAAGATGGTGAAAATTCGAGAACACCCAAAAGGAAATTTAAAAAGTCAAGATGGGTGAGAAAACAGATTCTTGAATTAAAACTTACCAAAGATGATGTTAAAGAAGAAATAGGACATACAACAACTTTCATAGTCAAGGCCATATTTTTTTAATTTTTTTAAAAAAAAATTTTTGCCCTTTGGGGGTTTTTGGGGGGCTAGTGGTTGTGGGGGTTGATTTTAAAATTAAGGGTTTTGGGGAAAATTCCCCAATTCATATTTTTTTACAACATCAAAAAGTATTGTAAAAAATTTATTATACTTTTTCCCAAAAGAATAAAATTTTTTACCCTTCGGGTGGGTGCTGGGGGTTGGGGAAAAAATAAGGGTGATGGGTAAATTCC
>JAHBCN010007647.1:0-42269 GCA_019359885.1 Listronotus oregonensis | reverse complement strand
CAAATAATTTGTTTAATTTTTAAACAAACTGTCTGAAGGGAGTACAGGCAGACATACACATAGTTTTATAACGTTTTAAAATTTTGATTGCTTTAAAATTTAAAAATCTTGTTGACCAAGTTTGCATTATACAATTTTTATTTCAGTGAAAAAATATTTTCATTCGACTACGCCTCTGAAGAAATGCGAATCAGTTATGGCCGCACCGGTACAGCAGTCGCGAGAAGCAAGCCGCCGCTAGCCGGATTTGAATCCGACCTAAAAGGGCAGTTTGCGTTTAAGTCAATGTCGTTTTGTTTCCGCTTTCTGGCTCAGAGTCTCCTCCTTTATCGGGCATGTAAATGCAAATTCCCGACATCATTTACCGTAGTCTAATTCCATTTTCCACCATTAAAGCAATCGATAAGAATAAAAGGGCTAAATTCTCATTATTTTTCCTTTTTATACTTTTTTCTTCTTAACAAAAAAATCAATTCCGCCTTTCTATTTTTGCCTAATTATGAAAGCGAAAACAATGACATAAAATTAACTTTAGGTGCAGTTGCCGCTAATGACGTCATATACATATTTAGGCTGAAGTCCTCTCTAAAGACGACAATTTTTTTATCATTACTTTTTTGGTTTTCTTCAGTGTTAAAACTTATATAGGTACCCTTGCTGCCATTTTTAGGTTTGTGGATTTTTCGTTCACTATTTATTTTATCACATTATTTGTAAAAACATTAAAAGAAAGTTTTTTTGGAAAATATGGCTTTTCATAGGCAGCCGACCCAAACCTAAATTCTGGCCTAGGCAATAAATAAGGTTATAGTTCAAAAACGTTAATTAATGTGGATATGAAATTAATTAGAAAATATATTTCACGAGATTTTCTATGGCATTTTTTATCGTAAAACAAATAAATTTACAAAACGCATAATAGACCGGGGCTAAAGCCTTTGATAATGGTAAAAACTGGAAAAAAATAGTAGAATGAAACCCATTAAAAAAGGAAAATATAACAAAAATTAAAGGAAAAATAATTTATGGGTGATCTGAGGTAGAGAAGATTAAATGGCAAAGTTGTAGGTAATAAAAAGATCTACAACTTTTGAATTTACACTTTTTTTACATAACCTCAAAATTTATGTAAAAAATTCAACTAAGTTTTTAATTTTTTATTTTATCTTCTGCAATATTTTTTTAATTTGGTGAAAACTTACATTTTTATGTCCTTAATACAGTATAATTTTTTTGATTTAAATTATTTATTTTTTTACCTTATTTTGACTTAATATCGAAAAAGCACCCTAATTTTAAATCCAAAATTCTCCTGTCAAAATATTTGCTTTTTTAATAAAGTCAGTGAGCTTTTTGTTTGTTTTAATTTCTGCTTTTTGATGAAGTAAAAAAATACATTACTATAGTAAATGTTTTCTGAAAATGCAAACAAAAACGAAAAAAAATTTAATCTGATTATTTTTTAATCATTATGTACAATTTTGCTATTTATAGAATGTACACTTTAATTACTTAAAAAACGTTGGATTTTATGTTACATTAACAAACACAAAATTGCAAATCGAAATATACTACTATAATTAACAACCAAATGATTTAATGAAAAAATCGGATTCGAGTTTTTTTCGTTTCTTCTAAGAACATTAATCATAGTAATGTATATTTTTTACAGAATCAGAAAGTAGAGAAAAAGCCCACTGACTTTTCTAAAAAAACAAATATTTTGACAAAAGAATTTTCAATTGAAAATTAGGGTGCTTTTCAATATTAAGAACACAAAATAGGGTAAAAAAATAAATATTTTAAATCACAAAAATTAGAGTGTGTTTAGGACATAAAAAACTAAGTTTTTACCAAATTTCGTGATTTTTTTTTGTAAAAGATAGAAGTAAAAAACAAAAAACATGGTTACTTGAATTTTTCACATGAATTTTAAGGTTATGTGAAAAAAATGCAAATACACATGTTGTACATCATTTTATTGCCTACAACTTTGCGAATTAACTTTTTTCCATAGGACTTGTAGTATTACCGGAAATCGAGATAAACCGTTTTTCCCCTTAAAAACTCACCTCCTTCTACTTTCCGACCTCAGGGCGCCCGTAAATTATTTTTCCTTTCATTTTTGTCATATTTTTTTTAATGGGTTTCATCCTATTATTATTTTTTAGTTTTAAAAAATATCGACCATAATATTTAAATTAAAATAGATCTTAGCAATTATTTGATGTGTATTTTAAAAATAACAGTTCAAATATTTAGTTAAAAAATTACATAGTATTTTAATATTTACACAAGGTAATGTACAAAAAATTTACCTTTATAAATTCTTTTATATTTTAATCCAAGCGGCGACAGTCACAAAAGGTAATGAATCAGAATAAGTACAAAAATAGACTTTATTACTTTTTGGACATTAGACAAGTAATAAACCAATGGTCTGCGATCTGTAACATGTCCAATTTTTTATATATTTTATTCTATTTTTTTTTTTTAAAATTAATGTAAACACGTAAGTCCAATGTTTTACTATTCGAACGAGTTTTGATCAGTAGTATATAAAAATTTAAGCCTGGCACCTCTATTATCGACACAACTGTTTGCCAGAATCCCCCTTAAAATATTCATTGTAATGATACATTTTCTAAATGAGGTATAAGAAAAAAATTATTACACATAAAACATTTTATTTTTGTTATTCAGTGGAAAAATTAATTAGTATAGATATTCATAACTTAAAAACATATGCTTCACAATATGACATATTTAACAGAATAATAATTCAATCACAGTTATGTTGACAAACAAAAGAATTTCAAGCTTAGCAACAAAAAATCGTGGACTGGCAGAATTTTGGTCAAGTACTAATATGCCAGACTAATTTTATTCTAAAGAGGGATAAAGACCTAAAATTTTGACATTTAATTTTTTTTATACTTACTATAGAAAATGTATTATTGCAATAAATATTTTGAGGGTGGTGCCAGACTTTTATATCATATTGATTAAAACTTTTTTAAATAGTAAAACATCGTACCTATGTCTAATATATCAATTTTACAAAAAAATCGGAAAAAAAATCACAGATCGTCAGACCGTTGCTTTATTACTTGTCTTATATCCAAAAAGTAATAAAGTCTATTTTTGTATTTATTCTGGTTCACCCCCTTTTACGACGGTCGGTACTTGGACTATTTATTGTTTTTACATAAAATTTTAAGCATTCTACACAAAAAGGGTATTTGGTTAACCATATATTTTAATGCAACACATAAAAGCTGGTGAAGAAGAAAAACATAAATTTTCTACTCATAAAATGATTTTCGTGGTTTTACAACGGGCGTGTTCGAACATATAATTCTTAGTTAAGAAAATAAAAACGTATCAATAAAAATATTACTTTATTTTAAATTTAAAAACAGAGCAGTTTCAAAATTTTAAATACATTTTTATTTTTTAAATTGACGCTAAAACAAGGTGTTAAATAAAACTATATGCAATTTCAAAAATAATTAATTATAATTAAGAAATTGTATAAAAATTAAGCTATAATAATAAGGTTATAGATGTAGTTATAAGCAAATTAACAAAAATAATAGTTGTTTTCTATATTAACACATATATTGCTATAATATGTACGATTAAGATAAAAAAAAAATTAAGTTTACTTCATTTTCAATAAGTTTCTAAAAAAAAAATAAAGGTTTTTTAATAATAATTAAGTATTTCAAAAATGATGAATATTATTCTAAAAGCCCGTGACCGCCAGACTTACGTCATAAAAGCTAAACGTTTCTCTGCGCAATTTACCCAACATGGGTAAAAACGATTGGATACTAAGAAATTCAGATCATCGTGGTTTTGGTAGGTAACAGGTAGAAAAGGTGTCTAAAATTGTTACCCAAAATTGAGATAGTATAAAGCTTAATTTCCTATATTTCCTCGATATAGCATTAGAAATCACTTTACCCACTGCCAAACACTTAGTATTGTAGTAACTTGCCTTCATACAACTTAATAACTAAAAAATTGTAATTGTAACTACGTTTTATTACAAAAGGCAAGTTTAATATTTAAGATGTTCGAAAAATGCACGGTCAAATTCCAGGAAATGATTCCTCATTGAAAAAAAAAATATCTTTAAATAGGAGTCTGAAAATTCATAGTTTCTAAGATACAGAGTGTTAAACTTTTATTTTTAAAATAAGTTTTTTTTTGTAATTAACTTATGCTTTGTCGACTACAGCAAGGCATCCGAATGTGTAAAATGGAAGAATTTGTGGCTTATCTTGGAAAACATGAGAGTACCAAAACATATGATTATTTTGCTTAAAAATCTCTACGACAAAAGTTGCGGGAAGGTGAAAGTCAACAACACGCTATCTAAGTATTTTAGTTTAAAGTGCGGTGTAAGACAGGGCTGTATTGTGTCACCGATACTCTTCAATATATACGGAGAGTATATAAAGAGAAAAGTTCTGCAAGGTTGGCGAGGGGGTGTAACCATAGGAGAAAAAAGAATTACTAACCTTAGATATGCAGATGAGACCTTAATACTAGCTCGTTGGGAAGAAGAACTCACGGAAATCATGAGAAAGTTGGATAGGATCAGTAGAAAATCATGATAATATGCCGCAACGCTGCCAATGTTGGGCAGATCGATGGTTTTGAAGAGGTTGAGAAATTTAACTATTTGGGATCGCCTATCACCAACAAAGGCGGCTGTGATGAAGAAATCAAGCAAACGCCATGGCACGTAAGTCAACAATAAAACTAACTAGAATATGAAAAGACTCTGCAATATCTCAACGCAACAAACTAAAAGTATTAAACTGCTTGATCTTTCCTATTGCTACATATACCTCTGAGACCGGGACTTTAAAAATGGCCAATCGAAGAAAAATAGATGCTTTTGAAATGTGGACCTACAGGAGAATGCTGCAAACATTATACACAGAACATCGTACCACCGTGTAAATTCTTAAGTAACTAAAAATCATCACAAGGCTATCAACCAAGATAAACCAATCATTCGATATTTTGGGCACATCTCAAGAAGAACGAATGGTCTGGAAAAACTTATTGTGGAGGGAAAGATTAATGATAAACAACCAAGAGGAAGGTCTCCGACGCGCTGGGTGGATCAAACCAAAGAAATCATTGGTCACAGTCTGCAAGAAGCTTCTCTTGCAGCTCAAGACAGAGAAGGATGGAGAAATACGATCCGAGCAATAAAAACATGATGTCACCATGCGCTCCCGAGAGCAAAAAGGACAAGAGAGGGAGATAATTTTATATCGCTGGACCAGACAAGAAAAATGTATTGAAGCCGTAGAGGCGACACTTAACTAACAATAAGTAATAATATTTATTATAATATTTGTTGTTGTTGCATAATAAAAAAGTATAAAAAACAATTTCCAAAAGAAACGCTTTCCCATGTTTTTTGTGTGGTTTTTTTTCTTAAAATCGGAGCATGATAAAGAAAAAATACTAGAAGACAAAAAAGTTGTATTTTTACCTGCTTAAAAAAAAAACATAAAAATTGCAAAAAAGTCAGTGGTGTACATTTTTTTCACAATTATCCCCCAAGACGCCACTGGACTAAATAATATAAATTTAATTAAGCTAAAATGGACCCTTATTAATAGAAATAACACCAACAAATTCTAAGGAACTCGACTACAGATTACCTTTTTTTTTAACCTTCTTTGTTATGGGTAGGTTGATGTGTTACCATTTCACGCATTTTTTTTATTAAATGTTTGGTTAATAATATATACTTTTTTTAAGGGAGGTAATTTATCTGCTTTAAATTTATAAAGATTTTTTTAAATACCGGGTCATAAAAATTATCTTTGTGATATGTCGTGGGAGACATACCTAATCACAATCACAATTTAAAGTTCGTACTCTCAATGTAATTTCAAAGTTAACAGTTAAGCATTTCGCTAATATCTGCGCCGAAGCAATTTGTATGTCTGACAGCTGCTTGAATGTTTATAATCCTGCAATATAAGTTTTGAAACTTCGGTTTAGTGTCGTCGAACGAGACAGAAATAATTGTGTTAAATTCTTTTGTCTTAGCGGTATTAGTTAATTTACTTTCGTGCTTTTGAAAAGTTTGTTAGTAAGTTTTATCTACTCCTAGAATTAAGATTTTTTAAAAGATTTATTTAAAAAGCACATTTTTTTTAATATCTGAAAGAAATGATTAAGATTGTAAGTTGTTTTTTAAATAAATATTACCTAAAAATACAACTAGGCGTACGAAATGTTTCAGAGTGTTTTTGCTTCTATCGTAACTTCGTCATTGTTTCATATAAAGGTATGGGATTTTGTATGTAAATTCACATAAGTATTCTAATTAACTGTGAAAATATTTAGAAAGTTGTTTCTGAGATATTGATTTTTGAAAATCGCCTATTTTACTACTGACTGACTTACTTATACACATCTTCATATATTGACTTATCAATCATTAATCATTATCAGCAGTAAGTAGGTTTTAAGGCGGCGACTGACTTGTAACTAAACGTTGTAATGTAACATGTTACACATCGAACATTCACGCAGTGAATACAGGAAACTGCGCCGTTCGCGGCGAGCTGCTCGCGCTCGCCTCTGCAGTTTGTTCGTTGCGAGCGTATGGAAAGTCGTTTCCTATTTTGTTATTTAAATAAAATTCACTTTTTGAGGTTTTGCATTTTGTGCGAATTAGGATGCAGTGGGATCGTGAAAAAAAACTGCTTTTTATTGACAAATATATCATAATAATAAAATCGATATGTTAACTTTTACTTCCACATCACAAAGTGAGGGGAGATAAATATAGTTTTGGTCAAAAAAAAATTATTAACTAAATCGGCTTAAAATGTCCAAAAACGTGTAAAAACTAATTTAAGCAAAAAAATCTGTCGGTCTGTCTTTCTGTCTGTTGGTTCAATAACTTTTGAAGGAATTAAGCTATTAACTTCAAATTTTGTCCATAGGTGGGTATCTATAAGAGAACCATTCAGATTATTTTTGAGCCATATTCGTTGAGGGGTAGGGGGTGAATGGGGGGGTTAATTAGCAAAAAATAGTTTTTTTTATAAAAAATCGAGTAATATGTTGTATTATTGGTTTTTTGATACACAAAATTCGATTTTACAGTCTATATGACATTTTAATAAAAAATTGTCGCGGGGGGTAAAAAGGAGAGTGGAAAGAAACTAAAAATTATTTTAAAAACATTAAGTAATATGTCTTTTATAGGGTTTTTTGATAGGCAAAATTTGGTTTTACTATATATATAACATTTAAACAAAAACTGGTGGGAAATGGGGGAGGGTAAAAAGAAGAGGTGGTTGTGGTTGGAAATTGTTAAAAAATATAGTAATTTGTCGTTTTAGGGGTTTTTTGGTATACGAATTTAAATTTTTCATTTTTATGTCATTTTAACAAAAAATTGAAGTGGTAGTAAAAAAAATCAAGTAATATGTCTATTTTGTTTTTTTTTTGTATACGGATTTTAAAACAGTGATGTGGAAGTAATAAGTCTGTTCACCGTTTTGTTGTCTGCTTCTGTACAAATTCGTTACCCAAACGCGTTTTTTCTTTTTCGTCTTTAAATAACAATAGCGTACTAGCAGAAATGCAAACGCGACCTCCGTGTCTGACATTTTCGACGACACTGAAGACGAATGGTGGATCACTCGTGAACCGAGCATTCAAACGCGAATATTCGCTACGATGTGGTGATGAACTAAACGGGTTGCTGTAACGTAATGCTCATAGCGAGCATTACATTACAACGTTCGGTTACAAGTCAGTCGCCGCCTTTAGAAAAGAAGTAAACGGAACGCCCTGGAACAGAAGCGGTAATATTTTATATTTCGGGGGTTATTTAGAAGTTTGCACCCTGATTAAACCTAAGTTTTTGAAGTTATAATTATCTTTAAATTAAAAACGCAGGCAAGATTTTATTTACTAAACTTACTTTAAATCCAAGAGAACAGAACTTATTTTCCTTTATAAATAATACTGTTAAAAACTCATATTGGAAGAACAATTATTACTTTTCCTTAAATTTTTTTCAATTCACTAAACTAAAAAAAGAGAAGAGATTCCGCAAAAAATACCTATGTAAAATAAGGGCCAAGTTCCTATCCAAAAATCTCGGTCTCTTAAAGCACCGATATCTAAAATTAAACCAAGTTCTTTTATGACTGATCTGTTTATATTATTTAAAAAAACACTGTTTGTGTTAATAGAAAAAAAGACATATCCATTATTAATACAGACAGATCAGTAAAAAACTTGCCAAGTCAAATATAGTCCAAAAAACGAAGCTAAAAAAAAATGCAAAACCTGGCGCAATTTATTTAAAATGCATAGATTTGCATGAAAATTTGGGATTAAGCTTAAATTACCCTCCTTTTCAAAATCTATATTATGCCGATGGGCGCTCTTTATTTTTAGGGGTGAAAACTACCCTTTATTGCTAAAACCTACAAAACTTCACATTAAAGCTTAAGTTGGGTAAAATTTGATTTAAATAAATTAAAAAAGTAGTATTTTGTTTTTTTAAACATTATTTAAAATATTTTAGCTCTTAAAAATCAGTCCCTAGTACGATTTAAAAAACATATTTACCCTAAAAAATTAATATATTATCACAGTGTTTTGCATGAAAATTTGGGATTGAGCTTAACTTACCCTACCTTTCAAAACCTTCATTATGCTGGAGGTCGCTTTTTATTTTTTAGAGGTAAAAACTACCCCTTATTGCAAAAACTTTAAAAACTTTCATATTAAAGCTTAAGTCATATAAAATTTGGCTTAGATTAATTAAAAAATAAGTATTTAATTCTTTGAAATATTATTTAATATATTTTAACCCTTAAAAATTAACCCTTATTATGATTTTATTAAAAAAATTGTTAACCCTAGAAAATTAACATATTGCCACAAAGTTGTAATTAAAAAATGTGCCTGCTCAAAAGTATTACTAATTTAATTTTGTTTTTTAACCCTAAAAAATCCACCCCTTACAATATTACAATGCAAAAAATATTTAAAAACCGCGGATTTTTTAAAAATGTATCGAATCGCTTTAAGAATGCTCCAAAAATTTTGTTTTTAAGAATAACTCCTTCAGTTTTTGCGATAATAAGTTCTTTGAAAAGCTTTTGTTGTTTTTTTAAGAGCTATTAGGTTCTATATATTAAAACTGTTTAAAATCCTTACTATTTTAAAGGGGTGGGTTCAAAGGGCTGACACAAGGTAATGCGTTTTAAACATTTATATTTCACTTGATTTTCGTCATACAGTAAATTAAAAAGAAGAAAAATGGGAAAATTAAATAAAACTAAATATTTGTATATTTGTTGTTGGCAAGATAAAAAATAAAATATTTAAAAATTCACAACACATTATATCTAGTATAACGTTAATGCGTTATAACCTTATAATTTAGGCGTCATAGCTTTAAGGGGCTATTTAAAAATAAAAACAAAATAAATAAAAGGCAATGGTTATTGCATGTTTTAGCTTTTTATATATACAAGGGTCCTAAACCTAATAATAATAAACGTACTTATTGGTTATAAATCATATTGTTTTTTATGAAATTGTGTTTGTTTTTTTATATAACTAAACCTTAGCATTTTATGGGATCCAGATAAGGTTAACTAGGTCTGTTATAATAAAACGCACATGTATTAGGCCCCAAAAGCCTTTATTAGTTATACTTCAAATAATACAATAGGCTTTTATTTTGTTGTATGTTAAATTACATAATCATTAGCCATTAGCGGTTTGTTTTATTTATATAAAAAACTAGTCAAGGGCTTGCTTAATTATATTTATAGAGAATGTATTAGAATAATTTTTATATAAAAACGTTGAAATTCTTTTGTGAACAAAAGAGAAAACGCGGACCACCATTATTTATTGCTGTAATTAACCTAATTATAAGTAGAATTAGCAAACTTTTATTACTATAGGTGGAAAGATAAAAATTTAACAATTGTGTTTATTTTATTAATAATTTTAGCTTCTAGAATGATATTTCAGTCCATTTTTTAAATATTTTTTTTTAAGTTTTTAAAATCTTGGGTGTTGCGAAAACGCATCACGGGGACAATAAATAAAAATATTATTTTGTGTGTTTCTTTTTATATCTCTATTTATATAAAAAAAATGACTACATAATATGTAAACTAAACCTAATATGGCATTCATATAAGAAAAATCGGAAAAAGGAAATGGTAAAAACATATTTAAATTTTTAAAGTGTTGCGATTACGCATCACTGGGACGATACAATATACAATATATGATTGCCTTTTAAGGCGCGGTGTGATATTCGGAAAAATAAGTAGTGTGTGAGTGCACATTGCACCTTTGACAGGCTTATACAGTTAGGCTGGGACATATTCGACACCTCCGTTCATTTTCAGGACAATTTCGTTTGCTATTATGGAATCTTTTCCTACTCATGCAATTTTTTAAAACGGGTTTATACCTTTATTCTCATCATTGGACTAAAACATCGTCATTTGAGGAAGGCTATGATACCCGGAGAAAAGAAGAATACCAATAAAATATAAAAATTCTTCTTTCTGCCATGAAAAGTTGTGGCGGTTATTATCTTTGGCATATTTTATTGTATAATCTAAAATAAGAGTGCTTACTTGGTCATCAAAAAATAAAAAAAAATTCTAAGGGGGACTTTCCACTTTATAGATTTTTTACGTTTTCTTTGTCATGATGTTCCACTGAGGTGGCGGATTGAGTATATCTGATATCATCTTTTTCCCATTTCACTAAACCAAGTGGTTTCTGACTTGCGCCTGCAGCACCAATTATCTTTTTTCTTTTAAAAGCTAGTGTTTCATCATCCGATAAGTCACTAAATACTGTGAAGCTTTTTTTGAGTTTAAAGGATCCGCTATATTCTTACTAGACTCTTGTACACTCACAACCTTGTCTAAAGGAACATGCAACTTAAATGTCCCAGCTATATCTTCAGGCTCCCCTGTTTCGCGTAAATTTGCTCATCATCAAAAGTTTCTTCGTCGGTAAGAGTGTCAACATTTGGTGATCTATACACACCATCAACATATACCTAAAAAAACAAATAACATAAATTGACTTAGTGGTAAAATATAAGAAAACATGTCATTACCTTCCTCTTTAAGTTCACTTATAGCCTCCTCAATGACCTTTTCTAGTTGTTTTTAAGGGAAAATCCGTTTAAAAGGCATTTTAAACATGATCAGCTTTACGGCGACTCGCACAATCAGCAAACTCAAGCTAAACTGCAAAAATAAGGATTTTTTTCTAATTTTTATTTGGGTTTGGACGGGTTTTAACACAAAATTGACCGATATTTATTTATGTATAATAGTGATGCGTTTTCGCAACGCTATAAACATATTTTTCGTAAAGAAGTGGCTTCATACTAAGAGAGTATACAGGGTGATTCACGTTGAGTGTCCTATTAAAAGTTCTGGGGAACCAAAAAATAATAACTTTTTGAAATTTGGCACACGGCCATAACATGTAATAACCTACATTTTAAAAATATTTTGGCAAGTGTAGCGTTGCCAGATCTAACCGAAACCAACGGCAACATTGTAATTTTAAATGGGACACCCAGTTTTTTAATGCATATTCGGATTCTACACAAAATTCTAAGTAAGCTTTATTAACATCTTCCTATACCTATATCTTACCGTTTTTAAGAAAATAATTAATTACTTTTTTTTAAGGAAAATCACCATGTTAAAAGATTTAATATTTACGTGCCTAACCGAGCTGGATACTAGAATTTTTTTACGGGGTTAGACAATGCATGTATTTAAAAGATCTACATGCTATTATAGCAATATATCCTACAGGATGTCCCAAAAAATTTGCATTTTTACCGATATTAAATAATGATTAAAACTCATTTTTTTTAAATACAACATACTGTATTTTATCCTATTTTTAAATAGATCAATAATTTACCTACAAAATGTCCATACATGTTTCTATACCCATCTGCCACCGTTTTTTAAATACAAACGAATTTTAATTTTTCCCTGTTTTTAAATACTATCTACAGTAAACCACCGACTTAATTTACAATTTACCTAGGTAGGCCATGAAAGTTTGTATTTTAAATTGCCCTGACAATTATTTGACTCATAAGGTAAAAATTATTTCATTTGTTTGATTAATAAGGAGTAAATGCTTAAAAATGGGTATAGAACGATGTTTGAACATTTTGTAGGTAAATTATTGGTCTATTTAAAAATGGGATAAAATACAATATGTTTTATTTAAAAAAAAATGAGTTTTAATCTTTATTTAATATCGGTACAAACGCAATTTTTTTGGGACACCCTGTAGAGTATATTGCTATAATAGCATGAAGATCTTTTAAATACATGCATTGTCTAACCCCAAAAAAAGTTTTTAGTATTCAGTGGTTAGGCGCGTAAATATTAAACCTTTTTAACTTGGTGATTTTCCTTAAAAAAATAGTGATTAATTATTTTCTTAAAAACGGTAAGATATAGGTATAGGAAGATGTTATTAAAACTTACTTAAAATTTTGTGAAGAATCCGAATATGCAATAAAAAACAGGATGTCCCATTCCATCTACAATGTTGCCGTTGGTTTCGGTTAGATCTGGCACTTGCCAAAATATTTTTAAAATGTAGCTTATTACCTGTTATGGCTGTATGCCAAATTTCAAAAATTTCTTTTTTTTGGTTTCCCAGAACTTTTAATAGGACACTCAACGTGAATCACCCTGTATAGCTTTTTTTTTTTAATACAATTGTATGTATTTTAAACAATTTTTTAAATAAACAAGATTTTTTTTTAGAAAATTTTCTTTTATTGTTTGAGTAAAACTTTAAATGGGTTATACCTTTTATTAAATATTTACCCTTGTTTTCTTTGAACAAATTTTAAATAGTTAAACAAAAATAAATTTAAAAGGCAAAAAAATATTGAGTAAAGTGTTACGTTAACGCAACACTGGGAATAAATGGGTTAAAACCACATGCTCGCCCTCTACTCTCGGGTCAAAAAAAGCTGCGAGTAGTAAAAGTCTTAAATAACATTTGGTAATGTCAAAGAAGAACTTTGAGTATGTTGCTAAATTATGCTAATTTTTTTAACTTATCAATGCTTAAGGGGGCATTCTAGTCTAGAAAGTTAAAAAAAAAAACGTTGTTTATATTTCAATAGTTTAGCATTTAATATATTATTATAAAATTTTAAATATAAATTTTAATATAAAATAATTATATTTTTAAAAAGGAATATCGTCTTACGGAAATATATATTAAATTTTACTAGAAAGGAAAATAACAGGATCCTATTAATGGAAACTATTATATATTTTCTTACTGTTAGATATAAATTAATAAATTTAAAGTTTCCTTAAAATATTTTCAAATTGTAAAAATTTCAATATTTTAGGACCCATTCTAATTAGTTTTATATATCCCCTACAAAAACTCAAAAATCGATTTTTTATTTTTACATTTAAAATTTGAAATTCAAATAAAAAAAATTTTAACCATTGTTATTGCTAAATGTTTTGTTGTCAAATTTTAATTTTAAGAATCAAGAAAGAATTCTGGAGGTTTCGAATTTTTATGTGGGATTCAAAATAAAAATCAATGTGTTTACAATATTTTAACAAAATAAAATTTGAATAACTAATTATGTTCTGTAACCTTAATTAGTTATATTTTAAAGTAATTAAAAAAAAAACAATTTATACCAGGCTCGTGGAATTTATGGTAACCTTATAGGTAATTATATGATATTGTCTATACAACCATCACGTTCTCCAGTAGTACTTTTACTGTCAATGAAGCACATGGCAAACAAGACGGCATAAGGATCAAAAATAATAATTTTACGGAAATAAAAAAAGTGCAATAAAAAAACTATGGATTGTGACTCTACACTATTTGGAGAGTCACCCATTTCAAAATATACATTAAGCTTGTTTCGTTAATTTCCTTAAACAAGGGGTTTGAGAGAAAAGATAAAATTTGTACTCTTTTGACTTCTGATGTCAAAATAGGTCGAACCAGGATATCTTAGTTATATCTTAAATTGCTTTGATAGACAGCATTGGAAATTTTAAGAAATATTGTTTTATTCGGAGCTAACTGATTTAAATGTTTTTGAGGATATACTTGTTTAATTGTTTGATTACGTTTAATAAGGCCCAATAGTTTGATAAATAGTTAAATATTTTTTATTAAAAATCAATTTTATAAAAATAAAGTATAAGAAAAATAAATAAAAAAATCATTTTTGTCAAATACAACTTATGTAATAATAATTTAAAATACCTAATATATTTTTCTACTATATTCTTGTAAAAACAGACATAGACAAAAGTTTTTTTTTAATATAATATCTTCTTCTATCTTACATTCAACAGATAAGCAAAGTATTTTTTAAATTAGGAAATATTTTAAAAAATCAAATAATTAATTTTGGCTTTTAAACTAGCCAAGTTTTTTGAATAGGTGAAAGTTAGGCAACATTCCAACTAAATTTGCAACAGGTAGGGGTTTTGGTAAGCAATTGGCATGCAACATTCCTTCGCTCTTTAGGCGTTGTGAAATAGTTCACAGTGGTTTTAATTTGACTTAGCATTTAAATATTAAAAAATATATGAGAAGACCGTGGTTGATTTCACTGTTTCAATCACTGTAATAATTTGGGGTCTTTTCTAATACATTCATTTTCATGTCTGAAATATAATTGGAGAAAATAAAAAGCGGCTTTGCTAACAAGAACTAACAATGACCGACTAGAACTTAGGGCTTTCGAATTTGTCTAAATTATTCCTACATAAAAGTAATTAACAAAATTTTTATCATTTTTGATAGGGTAGAAGTTATAATTCTTTAAAAGTTTAATAATATATTCCCCGGGTTTTTTCTAATACGTCGTTAAAATTTTGTTAATAACTTCTATGTAGGGATAATTTAGACAAATTTAAAAGCCCTAAGTTCAAGTCGGTCATGGATAGTTCTGGTTAGCAAAGCGGCTTTTTATTTTCTCCAATTATATTTCAGATATGAAAATGCGGGGACGTAATAAAAAAAAACCAAATTATTATATTAAAATGTTATTTTTTAGCCGAGTAACTGCTTAATAAAGCATGTTTCATTTGTCAACACTGTCAAGAAGCTCGCCAGCCATAATTACCCGGGGGTCTCAGACACGAGTCTGACACGAGTCTGACACTTCCATTCAAAAAGTCGGTAGAAACAGTAGGCGTGAAAGGCGGCGGAATTCGCTGTTTTCGTATACCACCGATTCCGGAATGTCAGCAACAAAACGTGCCTTTCATGTACACATTTACCGTAAAAAAAAAAAAATAAGGCGCAAAATATTATTAAGAAATTGAAATTATGTGTTACGCTTTATTAATTTTTTTCTTAACAAAGACCAACTTAACCTGAGCCAACTTTTTTTTGTTTTCATCTAACAAAAAAAAGATAACCATAAAATAATTAATACAGTTTTTTCACTGACGAAAAAGAGAGTTAGTTAAGATTTGGCTTAAGGTCTGATAAAGTTTTGAAAATGAAAAAAAAAACTAAAAATATAATATAACTGAATTATATCAATTATTCAATCACTCAATAATCTTTTGCCCCTTTTTTAACTTTCACGGTGAATGTTCACCATTTACCAGGAAAAACCTATAAAATTGTTAAGTTTTTCGTGTTTCTTTGACACACAAAAATTAAAATTTGTAATACGAGTATTTTCAAATGGATTACATTTGACGTTTTCAGTGTAAAAAAAAAAACCAAAAAAGGGAAATATTTAAAAAAGGTTTTTTTTCGGTAGTTAAGCATAGAACAAGAAATGAATAATGTTTTACAAAATTTAACTTAGACATAATGTTTAGGGTGAAGGATTGTGTCTCTTTTTATGATCTACTACTTTGAACTCTTTTTGCACCAAGCTTAGATCCAATCCGTTTCCCTTTTTCTAGCAGGCCCAGTGGGCTGTGTTTCCCTATTGAGTTTTTTTTTTCCGCTGGGGTAAAAATTCTGTTGAACTCCCATTTCAATCAGCCGCTGTTTAATGTCAGTTAATGTTTTTTTTTTAAAAAAAAGGTAGTACTTTAATGTTAGGGGAAAATTGTTACGGTGCTAAACCGAAAATAAATATTTCTATGGTAAACAACCCTGGGTAATAGAGTTTTCCCTATTTTATAAAAACCTAATATAACAGTTATTTAAAAGTATATTTCCAGAACTGTGTAGAACGTAGGTGAGGTATATAAAAACAGCGGTCAACCCTAGTTAGTTATGTCAGTTAAGTAATAGAGTTAAGATCCAAAGTGTAAAGTGTGGTTATAAAGTAGTAAATAAAGTGTTGTTAAGTCTTTTAGAATATTTTTTTTTATCGGATCCACGTGTAAAAAAATATAAATCCTAACAATATATTAAAAATAACTTACTTAGATTATTATAATTGTTTGGCAAATTGATTAAAACCTTTTGGAAATAGAAAAAAGCTCAGTCAAGTGGTTATATTACGTCGTGACTTGTCAATTTTATGTAAACATGCTGAACAAACAATTATTTATATTATTGAAACAATTCATATTTTTCTTTCGTTTCATCAATTATTCTGGCTATCATTTTATTTATTATCCACTAATGTAAAAAGTTTTTAGCACTATTATTTTATTTTTAAGTTCCATAGTAATATTCCCGGATAATTTGATACAGGATGTGCCCATTTTGGATTAAAAAAAAAAAAAAACTGTCAGTAAATTTACACCAATCTTTAAGATATCCCATTATTACAATAAGTAAATTCAATGGATCTTGAATTACCCTACAGTACCTCTATTTTTTAAAACAAAATCACTTGAATACATTGTTAACTGTTGAAATTGCTGTGCCACCACAAAAATTTTTAAACAAAGTGAGGAACAATTTAAAAGGGAATCCACAAGAAAAATGGCAAAGATTGCGAAGTTTTCATAAATATTTAAAAAAAAAAAAAACATTTGTTATTAAAAAAGGGGTTATCTGCTAAAAAAACCCGGTAAGTTTAGATAAAAAGGTGGTATGATTGATGGCTGTAAAATTATTTTCTCTCCTGTCGCTCTAAAAATTTTTTCAACCCATTGCTTTTGGGTTTTAGAGACAAAATATTAAACCCATTAATTACCTGTTATTAAAATCCTTTGCAGTTGAGTCTTCATCCCATATTCCCTATTTAAACGAAAAACTCCTTGTAATTGTCTTCACTTCAATACTCATTTATGTTTAATTGTTCATCTTTAAATACTATTTTCTGATACAGTTTTTTAATTTATCCATTTACACAAAAAGGCAAGAAACGGAAAACACAACACACAAATAACTTTTAACGCTTAAAAATTTAAGGTTATGTTATGGTATTCTAATAGAGGTGTGCTTTGCGAACGATTCGTCAAAAGACAAATCAGTGCACTGATTCGAATAAATCAATTCTCTGTTTTTAAAAGATTCGAATCTTGTTTGAGTCATTTGATCGATCACTCTGCGATTAGAAACGAACCAAGTTTGGATGATTCGTTTCGTTTATCAAGTCACTAAGTTAGAATCCGACTTGAACTCGAACATTCGGTATTTTATGATGAAAAATCATTCGTTTTTGTGCTACGACCTGGCAAGTGGCGAGCGGTCTGCTATACTTCGAGCATGACTTTACCAGAGGTGTATTATAGGCAAACAATTTATGCGTATTGTCGGTTCGAGTCAGTTTTGGCCATATATTTGGCAATTAAATGAACTTTTTTTATTTGTTTTAACTATTCGTTTAAAACAAGAGGTAATTTGAAGGTACATTTATAGGTTTCATAAATTTAATTTTTTTTAAAAGTTGTGTACTAAATATATTTGTTGAAAATAATAAAAATTATCCCAAAAAAATGAAATAAATGTAAATATTTCTTTATGAATTGTGTGAATGTGGAATTTGAAATTTAAAGAAAAAAAACCGACCTACTCCGATTGGCGTCATAATAAGTGAATCAGTTGCTAACGAATCTTTTAGGGGAATAAATTAAATGAATCGATTCAGTAAAAAGATTCGAACTTCCCACCTCTAATCTCTTTTTTTTTTTAAAATATATAAAATTTTAAATAATAAAGAAAAAATTTCGCTGCAATGCATTAGTTTTTTTACAAGTTGGGTCTACTCATATGTTTTAAAAATTATTTATAAGTTTTATAAGATATTATAGCTGCGTTGCCATCCAATTAGACTTTGAACAGTACTGTAATCGATTAAATTTTGAATTAACCAATAAGAGTCGAAAGAGACGTAAGGAACGTTTCTTGCGATGCACAAAAAATTAATTTAGGAAAATCGCCGCCAGATTTATGACATAATTCCTTTTAAACAAAATTTTAAAAACCATAACATTCTAAATTTGTACTGAAAATATACCCAAAAAGGAGTCATATTTTTTTAAATTTCAATCTAAAAGCAGTAAAATAAGCAATAAAAATTTTTAATGACACAAAAAATGTGAAAGTAGTAACAAACAGCTAAAAAACATAAAGAAAGGTCAACAAAATACAAGACAAAAACATGCATTTAATTTTTATTTGGTATTTTTATAGAAATAAAAATATTATAAACATAAATGTATCTTCTTAAAAAAAAATGGTATTATATTTTTTAGTATCTCCCGTTACTACTACTTATATTACATGTTTCAAGTGGGGGGTATCGATTTACTTAACCCTGAACTTTCAAAGGATCCCTAAAGTTCTTTTAATAAAATTATCAAGGGTTCATTTTCTGTAAAGAGAACCTAAGTGGACCTTCTTAAAGAAATTTAAGTAAAGGGACTCTTTAAAAAACATAAAGTAACTAAAAAAAACTGAAAATATATTTTTGTTTTTTGGGTATAACTAAAGAAGTAAAATAAAATGTCCCAATTAAATAATTTTTTAAAATTTTTTAAAAAAAATCATCATTTTGCTTATTTTTTATATAATTTTTTGGGTAACTTTAAAAATTTAATTTTAAAAAATAATATTAAAAAAATAACGTCTTCTAAAATATCTTAAAAAATGTTATAAACTAAGATAAAAAGAAGACCAGTTAAAAAAAATAGAGCTGGCAAGGTGAATTTTCCTTGATCCCCGAGGATGGCTTAGCCGATTTGGCTACCACCGCCTTTCTGGATAAACTTTGTTGTTTCCAATTGCACATCCCCACTGTGGTCGCAGGTCAAAAAGGAAGTTCCATTTAAAACAACTACTATAGATCTGCTTATGAATAATAGTGTAGTTAATATCTAACTAACTTTGTGCGAAAATATTCACCTTCGACTAGCTTGTCTCCTGAGTTCTGAGTTTAAGGAAACGAAACCGGTTACAACATGTCGTTTAGTGTAATCTTTACACAGTAGTTAACTATTAACTACAGTATTATTATCCCTAAAATTACAAGTATGGGCATACATTTTCAGATGTTATGGAGACTAGAGATAAAGGAGGACCTTCTCTGCGTTACAAAAGTGGCCCTCAAATTGCGGTAAATTAAGATGGCGTTGGTGTTTTAGATGACCGCTTTTAAACAGTTCAGACGTTCAGAACCACATTATCCAGTGTGTAAAAAAAAAAGAAAACTAGTGATAAGATAATATATTTAATTAATAATAAATATAATACCTCGCGCCATAACCTCAAATTATAAATTTTGTCGTAGGTAAAAGTCACTAGAACCTCCCATAAAGAATTCTTTTTGTATTTTCTCTTGTGACAGTGAACCACGGTTTAACTTTACATCTAAATTATTATTATCCTGACCTTTCAACTAGTTCGGCTTTGTACCTCCTTAAGGACGACCATGGCACAAAGCCATCACCGTAACTGAATACATTGTGGGTTTCTATAGAAGGACGCACTAATGAAGCACCATCAGTTGACTTTTTATTTAATTGCACTGATATTAGGGTGATAATGCCTGTTGCCCAGCTATATTTAAAAAAGTGCTCGAAACTTTCGTATTGCCGCCTTTTAACACACGGTGCAAGGCACTGAGCATACCCTTAAAGACCCACTGGTTCTCACCATAAACTACATACCCCAGCGCCTTTTTATTTAATGCTGTTCTGAGGCCACTTCTTGAGACAAACAGCCATAAGAGATGGTCCTCCTTAACTCTAGTCTTCATGCCAGATGTTTATATAGTTTGTCAAGCTAACATTTTTAGGTTGGCAATGCACGAATATTCCTACATATTAGCACATTTTGTTTTCAGATTTAAGTTGGCTAATATAAGGGTACAGTCAGGACCGTACTGAGGTAAGAGAGTTTCAAAATTTTAATATTTTAAAAAAATTGTTAGATAATAAATTCGTCAGTATTTTTCTTGCTGTTTATATATTTGCATAAATTGTGAAAGCTTGATGTTTGGCCACTGTATTTTATTAAAGCCTATCTAGTGCAGATTATTAATAGTTATTTATTAAAGTGTTTGTTATTTAGAAATAGTTTTCACTATTTTACACTTTTGTACACTTAAGCCAAGAGTCATGCTTCCGATTTCGACGATCCGATCATCCGAAATGTGTGCTGATTGGTCAGACATGTGGCGCCACAATGTTCTGACCAGTCAAATACTTTCGAATAAGATCAGACTTTCAAACTTCTAAGTCCCTCAAATACACCTTCAATTAAAGCGCTTAGGTATATAAAAAATGTAAAATAGTGTACACTATTTCTGAATATCAAACAGATTTGTTATGTTTTGTTATATTTGCAGGCAAACTCTTTACAGTTGAATTGAAATATCCTGATAAAATATCTCACTATAAGGCATGGTTTGATATCCTTGTTATGCAAATTTACAGAATTTTTAAAGATGCCTAAGATAAGTCCGATTTATTTCATCTGATATAACTTCATTAAGCTGCTTCCTATATTAAATAATAAAATAAATAAAACAAAACAGTAATAATCATTTATTTATCCAGAGTATCATTAACACAATAAGATGCTTATATTTTATAAAATAAATTTGTCAAAAAAAGGTTGGAAAGGTCGTGTGATATGGATGCAAACGCAGCACTTGATGACCACCCTCTAGACTAAGAGCATCGACGACATAAGATTTGGGAGACTTTGGTAGGCGCTGAATCAAGCACCACAAAATCTATTTTGTCGCCGATTTTGCAAAAAGTAATATTTCGGTTTTAACCATTTAACCATATTTTTCTTCCGCCACTATATGCCAGTTTTTCTAACGACTACTATGGTGGCTGGCATTATCTAAAATGACTAATGAAGGCATTTTCAAATTAGGTAGTAGATCATCTCTAACCCACTTCTCAAAATTTTCAGCTTTCATCTCGCCATGGTAATCTCCTGTTAACTTTTTATTTTTGGGTTTAAAACTACTACTGGAAAAATATAAATATATAATATATATATATATATATATATATATATATATATATATATATATATATATATATATATATATATATATATATATATATATATATATATATATATATATATATATATATATATATAAATATTTCGTAGTTTTTAATTAAATATCTTTAATGTTTTCATAAGAATGCAGCAAGTGTGTTCTGTGTTTAATGTTGTCTAAGAGCTACAGGTTTAATCATATGTCCTATGTATGAAAGAGGCCCTAACGGTATCTACCGAATCTGTCATATATGTGAATTTTTCTTAGGATACCCCCTATGCTTAAAGTCTAAGTGTTCACATACTACGAGTGTCTAGAGTGAAGTCAGATGTAAATTACTGATGATATGATTTCGGTAGTCTCGGATTAAGGTGGAGGAAAGTGGGAAATGTGAAGTGGACAATAAAGGGATGCATCTGAGTAGACTTTTAATTTGCTCTAATTGGGATATAGAAAAGAAGGAATTTATGACAGATAATGCTAGGAGCAGAAACTGTAAAAATATTCCTAAAGAAGAAACAGGTCTTCTACAGCTTGTCGGTGTGCAAGAGGAAGCTTTTGTAAAACTGTGATAATTTATAAGGCAAAACAAAATTTTTATTAAGAGGATTGTATAAGTGTTTTACCTTGTAATTTAAAACAAAATGGGCCCTTCAATTTTTCCTTAAGTGTAGGAAAGTACATTTTTTTCTAGCCTATAATTAGTCTTTAGAATGTTTTACCTTTTCACTAAAATATACATCGTCATCCTGCCAAGACCTGCGGAAAAGAGCTGTTCGAGAACATCCAGGTTTCATCCGAGAAACACCCAAAGATGTTTATTTTCTCTAAACCTTCGTTTTCCATAAAACTTTTGAAAAATTTCCTTCTCATGCGTTGCACATTTGGTTTCCATTAAGTAGAATTACTTATAATTTCTCATATATTGCTTCTTATATTTGTCAGCAACTGCCACTATACGATCTAAAAAAATACATTCATAAATATATTTAAATCTTAAAATATTTGGCACATCTGAGGATGTATTTTTAGATTATAATACTCTAAAAACAAGTTATTTTACCTTTTGCAAGATCACTATTCTGATAGCATCATTTTTAAAAAATGTTATTAAGTTATATTTTTCTTACCTCTGACTCATGCTGTAGCTCTGAAGTGGGTTTCGAAGCTTTTCCAAACTGGAAAAACAGTAATCATTATGATTTATACACTAAAAAAAAAATATCTATTCTAGTGGTTTTCTTAAAACCAAGTAAAATAAAAACTTAGTCCAAATTAAAATAAATTATGAAATATAAAAAATGTCAAATAGTCCGCACAAAAGAATTACAACACTGGGAGTGATACCTAATCTGACTAATTACTTTAAAACACGAAATAACACACCCAAATACAAAAAAAAATAATACAAAAATTGAAACGCGCTAATCCATTACTGGGTGATTTACGCCAATCAGCTGATTTTGACGTCGAGTCTAGTAATTTTTTGTTTTTGAACATATGTAAGCCAACACAAAAATGTTAGCTTGGACAAACCTATAATATTATTTTCAGCTCGGCAAGACAGTGATACTGTAAGTTAAGGAAGTATGTATACTTTGGTCAGCAGATGGCGTAGACGTCTGTTACCTGTTTATGTATCTAATTTAAATTACCGAAGATAAAAGTTTAGTAAATTAACGGGTTAAAACACATTTTTAATTTTCTTTTAATTCTGCTGCAAATATATTAAACAAGAGTCCGCTAATCCAAACTAATTGGGACCGAACCCTGTTCGGATTAGTAATAATTCCGGATTAGGCGAATCATATGCTGTATTATTATTGTCTTTTTGAGGCATATTTAGCGTCTAATATGTAAAAAGGTCAAGCCAAATACACCTTTATTATTTAACAATAGATGGTGTAAAGCCGATTTAGTGCGGTAAATCAAAAGAAGATCACGGATACTTTAAATTGTGTTAGATAGTAATTTGTGAGTGTCTAACAAATAAATAAATTATATAAGATTTTATTAATAAGCATTTTGATTTTACTTGAAAAAACTTGTTTTCTTTACTTTCTCTAGTTTTTAAAAAATATTTTTTCCTGGCCCTGTTCAGATTAGCCGGATTTTCGAATTAGCGGGGTTTGGATTACCAGGTTTTAGTGTATTTTAGATTTTTACCCTGACGTTCCTTATTCTGAGTCTACAGTTAACTCATCATTTTTTATTTTATACTAGCTTTCCATTTCTTTTTATGGAAAAAAATTGATTGGTATTAAATACTGATAAATAGTTTTCTTATAAGCCACATGTATAAAAAAAAGAACGCTTTATGCTTTTTTTTTTTTAGAATCAATCAATGCTTCTAAAAATGTGAATAAGATTCTATAGTAAAAAACTAAGTTTTCATTTAAAATTAAAATATTTAATTTCAAAATTAGGTCTGCATTTAAAAATGTTAACTGTCAGTTTATTTGTTTATAAAGCTTAATTATAAAAAAGATAGAAAAAAAAATCCTTTCTTCATATATATAAAAAGAAATTTAAGAATTATGCCCAGGCCGGATGGTATCCAAGGACCATTTGGCGCCTTCAGATGGAGCTTAATTTAGAATTTAGGGGTCTTTTGAGTTTTATTAAACAATTGGTTTCTTTAAGATAGTTTATTATGTTTCGAATGTTTTAAGAGTTGGGAGTGAAAGCAGACTTTAGGTTAAGAATCTTTTATATTGTGTTTAAGCTCGTAATGGTGCTAAATTGGCACAAAGATATAAAGATGTGTTTGATGGTGGTGTTTTGATTACATTGATTACATGTTGGAGGATCTTCTGCTCATAGTAGATAGGAATGTGTTAGCTTAAGAGTGCCCAATCATTGATGATGGAATTATTGTTTGTTCTTTTCTTCTTAGTTCAGTAAATATAGGTTTAGTGGGTAAAGTAGTTATTGTTTCGTAAAGCTTGTTTATTATTTTCAAGTAGATCCCATTCATGTTTTGTTTAATGTTTTTAGTTGTGTGGAGGTTATAAGTGGAAGGAGGTCCTTGAATAGAGAGTGGAGCCATATAATTGGTGAGGGACATTGGCTAATTTTGCTAAGTGATCAGCTGTTTCATTGCCATGGATTCCAACGTGGCTGGGGGCACCATATAAAGGCTATATTTTTTCCCTTTTCTATGGCATCGAACGAGTATGTTGTGGATTTCTCGTATGATTGATTGATCAGGATAAAAAAAAGTTGAAATGGCTTCTAGAGAGCTTTTTAGAATAGGAGGCTGAGCCATTTTGGTAATGGATTTTTAAGAATTTCTAGAAGGGATTCTTTAATGGCTGATAATATATAAAAGTAATTTTAAGCCCACTTGATGCTAAGGTAAGTCTCAAAAATAATTAATTTTTCAAGACTTATATATCAAACTTAAGAATCACAACATAATATCGATAATAAGATCCCTTAACCTTCCGTTACCTAACGTGGACCTATGTGAAATAAATGCAACGTCGGACTCATAGTCCGCATATCTTTCATTGAAAAATTATCAAAAACCGTGTATAACTAAATTAGACAATTAAGCTAAAAATCCTGTTTACAATTTGTAAATTACTCAAGAACTCACATAAATCCTTGTGGACATCCCAAAGAGATAAAAAAAAAAAAATCGAAAACATATAAAACATTGACTAAAAACAAAAACAGAACTTTTAACAAACTTTCAACCTTACGCAAAAATTGTGCCTTTGAAAGAAACCAAAGAAATCTCTAAATCTTTTAACCCAAACTTTGACTAAAATAATATCGTCAATCTTCGTCCTTTCACCAGCCAAACAGTCACTATACATGTAGTCCCAAATGTTGTTTGAGTCATCAATACCTTTATCTGTCGTGTTGTGATCTTGAATTTCTTCAGCATCATCCTGCAAACTCGAGTCGTCATCACATGGCTCATCATCAGTCTTAACCTTTGCGAGAATATTGTTTTTCCCTTTCGTAATTCATATTAACCGACAATGAAATATTTAGGTTTATTAATTTGCAAAACGCAAAAATTTTACTTAAAATGTACCTTAAAAAAATTAACGCAAGCTTGCTAACGTGCGGGTGAGTCCGCATAGGAGCCCTAGAATCTAATACGAAGCACCCTACTCTGTTTACCACTTAACATAGCTTGCCCCCAACCGCAACATCTACTCAGCGGTACAGCCGCCTACCCGGAATCGTTCGGAAAATACCGGACAATTTTCAGCCGTGCGTGCGGGCTCACGTTAGTAACGAAAGGTTTAATTAATATTTTTGCTGGCTTGCCAGAATTAACTAGTGACAAAATAGATAATTTCCTCTTAATCTTATCCTTGGTGAAAAACATTGTCTTTATGTTATTAATAGCAAAATATTTAGCGCTTTACAAACTACAAACATAAATAAAATAATAATAATAATAAATTTCTAGACAATTATTCCTGTTATAGGAACAACTAAATTTAATAGTACTTACTTTTTTAATTTAGCCTCCTTTTCCTCCTGAAACTAAACAACAAAATTATAACTATTGTTGGTCTAAGGAAAAACGTTTCTAGAGTGCTAATGTAGAATAACTTCTTATAAACACTGCACCGTACAAAACAGTGTTTAGAAGCTACAACTCAACTCGCTAGGAGTGCTTTTACTAACCTAGACAGATATGAGGATTGCATGTACGTGCTCAAACTTCCAGCAAACCTACGGTGCACATTTCTATTTTAAAATAATGATGGTAAGTGAAGAAAGATAATTAGTTTTTACAAGTTTTATAATCCGTTATAACAGCACCTTTTCTCATTTATATATGTAATGTTTATTTTGTCATTTAATATTAAATTAGTAAATAAATTTTAAACTAAGAAAAGTAAATTAATTTATTAAGAGGATTCTCTGGCTTGGCGGTCTGATTTTTAAAACTTTTTGGGATTTTTATGTTAAGGACCAAAGGGAGATAGAACTTTGGAGTTTTTATAATTTTTTTAAGAGTGTTTTAAGAGTATACATATAAATTTTTAGCTAAAAATATTTATAGAACCAAGTTACACCTCCCTCGAAAAAATGGACAATTACTACACGGAATGGACTATTTTGAGAAAGAAAATTTAAAAAAATAATTTGAACAAACTTCGGAACAAAAAAAATAAATTTCCTGTATTTTTTGTTAATTTGTTGTCAAAGAAAAATGGAAATATTTTTAATTTTGGGGTGAAAATGGACCATTCCGTGCGTCTATATGTGCTAATTCCCTATAAATTTGAAGTAAATCGGCAGCCGTTCTCTAGGTATAATGAAGTAATTGAAACAGAATTTTGGCGACATACCGCGTTAAAAATTGTTAGGACAGTTAACATACCGGTTTATTTTGGCGAAGTGGTAATGTAGGGGAAGATGTTATGACGTCCAGTACCCACGTCATAACTGGCGCAGATTTACCGCTATCGCCACTAGTCGGGAGGAGCGTTAATAGTGGTTATGCCAAGTGTCAAATTAAAATAATTGAGGGATTCGCGGTTTTTCTATTGTTTTATTATTTTTGCTATGGTTACCAGCTATTTTGGTTGCAGATTTCTGGATTTTGTTTGTTAATTTCCAAATGGATCATTAGTGCAATTATATTTAAATCATAGAGGAAAAAGATTTACTTGATACAGTTGACTTGAAACAACCAATATCTTCTTGAACGGAAAATTTGGTATATATCTTATCTTTTCGACTTATTTCTTAACTCTCCAAAGACCTTACATTTGGACTTAAACTTAAAAGTCTATTAAACGATTAGTATGTAAGTTGACAGCCGTTTCGTTTTTGCGATGATAGGCGGGTTAAGCACAGTTAAAATGGTGGGGGAAAGAACTGCTATCAACCAGTAGTTAAAAACGGTATGTCGCGAAAAAACCTTTATAGTTTTAAGAAAAACGCGTTTAAAGTTTCAAGTACAGTTACAACTATAAAAATCCCAACTCAGTTGTTTGGTATGACTAAAACTCATTCAGCAGTAATAACCAACAATTTTGTCCTAAACTTGTTTAAACTTGTCTGTACTACAAGCCGACCCAATAAGGTAAGCCTCTCAGCGCGCAGCTCACCGCTCCGAACACCTGCCTCTTCTAACTGCTGTATCTTTATAATGGCTACGAATTTTGAAAAATCCACCATATTCTAGACATAATAAGAAAACACCTCATGCAAAAAAAAATTGATTATTAGAACTCATAGCATCTAAAAATACTATAAAACGATACAATATGCATAATTTAATAAATAATTTATATATATATATATATATATATATATATATATACTATATATATATATATATATATATATATATATATATATATATATATATATATATATATATATATATATATATATATATATATATATATATATATATATATATATATATATATATATATATATATATATATATATATATATATATATATATATATATATATATATATATATATATATATATATATATATATATATATATATATATATATCTCATAGCATCTAAAAAATACTATAAAACGTACAATATGCATAATTTAATAAATAATTTATATATATATATATATATATATATATATATATATATATATATACATATATATATATAATATATATATATATATATATATATATATATATATATATATATATATATATATATATATATATATATATATATATATATATATATATATATATATAACTCTTATGCTTTTATAACAACATATATATATATATATATATATATATATGTAAGTTTCCAGAATATGGAGCAATCTCAAGGAATCTAATAGAAAACCTTAAAATATTATAAACAGTTCCCATAAACTTTTTTCCTATGAGCCTCCCCTACGGAGATACAGGTCAACGAAGGCCCCTGAAAATCGTTTTGTTTAAATAACTTTTTAAAATACAATGCGTAATTTAATATTTTTTTAACATAAATAGTAACTAGATAAGTCTTCTTAAAATCAACCCATTAAATTATATTTGGCTTATTTAGTTTTGCCAGGGACGGACTAGCTCTGACACAATAATAGCAATTTTTAATCACCCTGTATGATAAAAGGCTCAACAATATTATTTTAGATAGCTTTAACCTTAAATGCTAAAAAAAGGTACTCTTGATTAATATCGATAAAATCAACTGTTTACGAGAAATAAAATATCATGGTTGGTATTTTTTTACATTATACTGGGTGTTTTTCTAATTGTACGTTAATATTAGGGACATTAATTATTTTTTGGTTCCATTTTAAGAAGAAAACTTCATATGAACGTATGTCCTAAACGTCTTAACTTTTGAGATACAGGGTGGTAAAATTTTCCAAAAATAAATAATTTATTATTAAAACCTGTAATACCACTTTAGATATTTTAATGTTGGCATATAGTACTATGTATCAAGCCTTTTTTGGTGTACCACATTTTTATTTCCACCAGTGGCGTTCATTACCCAGAATTTGACCTGCCTGTTTTGGCAAATAAAAAAAAAATGTGGCCTCAAAAATGCTGCCCAGTATATAATATGTATGTAAATATCATTAAAATATATCTAAACTGTATGACAAATTTTAATAATAAATGATTTATTATTGAAGCCACCTATATCAAAGAAATTAAGACGTTTAAACGCTACGTTTATACTTTTCTTCTTAAATGGACCCAAGTGATTTCCTAATATTAACGTACAATGAAAGCTTTACCAACCTGTTTAAAATTACTAAATCATGATGTTTCTCAGCGTGAACGTTTCTCTCGATAAGTAATCAAGAGTGCCTTTATTTAGGTAAAGCTCAAAAATGAGGGCCTTTATCATGCAAATTAATTTCATTAAGAAGACTATCTATTGCCATCATATTAAAAATATTAAATTGCCTTATGTAAAAGTTATTTAAAACGTTACATCCGTTATATTTCTCCAGCAGAAGAAGAATTATATATATATATATATATATATATATATATATATATATATATATATATATATATATATATATATATATATATGTATATATATATATATATATATATATATATATATATATATATATATATATATATATATATATATATATATATAAAAAATTATCTGAAAACCTGCAAAAAAACTATTCAAAAAAGAAAATATAACAGTGGCTCATAAGGGGCACAAATCTTCTTAAACAAAATTTCAGGTTATCTAAAGACAATATTGACAAAAAAATAAAAAAAAAGTTATATAATTTATAATTAATTATATGATCCTTAATAAAAGCTCGCAAAATGTGTACATTGGGCAAACTAGCCAAGTATCTGAAAAACAGACTTAATGCCCACAAATACGACAAAAAAAACAAAACCGCTCTCACAAATCACACACAAAGAACAAAATATTCATTTGGCTTTAATGCTTTAAAAAATTCCACAAAAACTGAAAATGATCCAAAAAGAATTTCAGGAAATGATATGTATACAAAAACGAAAAAATACAGTAAACGCAAAAACTGATACAAAAAATTTAAGCAAATTATGCTACAATCTACTCAGTTGGTTTCTAGCAAATTACGTGGCTTAATAAAGATTTAAATAATAATAAGAATAACATATTTAAAGAAAAAGTTTGTCAACAGAAAGCACTTAAATCTCTAAATGCTGCTACCTGTTACCAATACCCTCAAATTGATACTCTACCATGAGAAAAACTTTTATAAAAAATCTCCGTAATTTTAATACAGTGGATTAACATATATTTTGTTAATACCATGATCCAAAATAACTATCTGAATTGTTACAAAGAAATATATTCCTTAATTTAAATTAAAAAAAAACAAATAATACTCCCGTAACGGCTGATGCCTTTTATTAAGAAATTTTAAATTTGTGTCGCTATGTTTGTAATATATGTATACAATAATCGTTTGAAAATGTGTGTTTATGTTGAGATTTTAACAATGACTACTTATGGAAATCTCTACTAATAAGGGCA
This sequence comes from Listronotus oregonensis, assembly GCA_019359885.1. Lineage (NCBI taxonomy): Eukaryota > Metazoa > Arthropoda > Insecta > Coleoptera > Curculionidae > Listronotus > Listronotus oregonensis. The sequence continues at coordinate 11,790 of JAHBCN010007647.1, read as the reverse complement.
ATATCATTAGAATTTTTTGTAATTAGTCACAGCCTATTGTGTTTTCTCTTTGTATTGCAACGTTCTGATGGAAGACTCACTAGAGAGCCGAAACGTTAATTTTAAAAATTATATTTTCATTTAGAAGAACTTTCTTTTATCTGCCTTTAAACCCAAGAATACTAAATAATAAGAGCAATACCACTAAACAGACAGAAGAAAACCGCCTTCTAAACTACACACGCGACCTCTGGTGTTTGGGCACTAAAAAGTAGAAAGGTATGCCCTGTAAGATGTTTTCTGTTCGGTCCGGAATGTCTGTGGTTTTGTTTTTTTTGCGTTATGAACATTGCTTTTTGGGTGCATATAAAACTTTTGCAGGGTTTAGTGTTTTAGTGTGAAAAAAAATATTAAATACTGTTTTTTATTTAAACCGGTGTGCATTTTGTGATTATTGAATTATAATAGTTTGCAACAATAATAGTACGGAGTAAGTGTATTATTTTAAAATAAAAATATTATTTCGGTTGACAAAGATTTAGAAGTTTAGGAGGGTCTCTAATATGGAATTTTTGGGTCTAAATGAATAGTATTCCATATTAGTGACCCATTAAACTATTAAAAATACAAATTTTTTTGTCATAAGAAACTTCAAATTTGCTTTTAAATTAACATAGATCGTAATTTAAATTAGTTTAAGCAATAATTTATATTTTGATAGTATGGTAGGTACTTATGTCCTTTTGTTTTATTTCAGTATAGTCAAAATAAGGCCATAAAAGAAAATCTTACGAATGCCATGGTAAAAAAGCAATATGTGCTGTCAAAGAACAGAAAATGCCATGTCTGCTGAAACAAAACTAGAGACATCCAACAGTTCTTACAAAAGAAATGGAAGAGGGATCTTATAACATATTTACTTCACATGGAAAGTAAGTTTTTGTGGTTTAACTAGAAGTGACATAAGAAATATGGCATATCAGCTTGCTATCACAAATAATCTGCCAAATCCTTTCAGCAAAGAAATAGCTGGAAAAGGATGGCTTAGGCTATTTATGAAGCGCCACTCAAATACTGACATTTAGAAGACCAACAGGTACATCATTGTTGCCCGGGCGAAAGGGTTTTAACAAAGAAAGCGTTCAGCAATTTTTTGACATCCTTACAAATGAATATGAAAAACATAACTATTCAGCAGACCGAGTTTTCAATGTTGATGAGAGTGGTCTATCTATAGTGCCATCTAAGATACCGCAAATTGTTGCCCACAAGGGTAAACGACATAAAATTGGCATCATGACTTCAGCTGAACGAGTTAATACCATTTAGTAGTACTCTGTATGAGTGCAGGAAAATTTCGTTCCACCCCTAATCATATTCCGAGAAAAAAATCTAAGCACTCAGAAAGCTTACAAGGGGAGCACCTCCTGGAACTAGTTTTTGAATGTCACCCATCAGGGGATGGATTCAAAGTAAGGTTTTTCACAAAATGGTTCGAACATTTTATTGCGACGGTAAGCCTACACCTGAGTCTCCAGATATGCTTGTATTGGAAGGCCATAATTCGCATACGCGCAACATTGATGTCATTAATATGGCTAGGGGCAATAACGTTCCATTGTGTGTTTGCCTCCACATTCCACCCATAAGCTTCAGCCCTCGACAAGTCTTTCATGGGACCATTCAAGGCGCATTACAGTGAGGAGAGGTAAGGAATTTGGGTGCGACAAAATGCTCGGCCAGTAAGTGCATTTGATGGAATGGAAATTTTCGCCAAAGCTTATTTAAGAGTTTAGCGTGGTGAAATTGTGTTAAAGGCTTTCAAGTCACCGGAATTTTCCTGTTAATCCAAACATTTTCAAGGGAATCAGTTTCTTTATCGAAACTATCCGAGAAGGTGGAAGGTGATGCTGCTATCCCTGCGCCAGTCTCTGAAGTTTCTGAAAATCTGACTCCGCATCTAAGGCTTCTGAAGAAATCAAGAAATTCAGCATCTGAAATGTCTGAAAATTTAACTTCAGCAGCTGGAACTTCTGGAAATCCGACGCCTCTTGTCAAAGTTGTGACTCCTGAGATGGTTCTGCCTGTTCCAAAATCATTCGTAAAAAAAGCAACCGAGGACGTAAAGCGGGAAAAGCTGTCGTAATAACTGAATCGCCTTACAAGGGAATTGAGTCCCGCAAAGACACCGGTTTCAACTAATCTAGGCTTCAAATTAAAGAAAGATTGGTTAGGGGCAAAACCAGTTTGACTGATTTCAAATGCTCTAACCACGTCAAAGCCATTTCCTCGGGAGCAAAACTAAGCGTAAAACGAAAAAACAAAATATACTTAAGCAAGTAGCTCCTCTGAAGAAGATTTTGAGGAGATGATGATTCAAACATTCATTTGTCCCAGCGGCGAAGATGAAGACGAAATCCCAGACACGTTTCTGAAAATCCAGAGTGCCTGTTTTGTGGAGGAAAGTTTTGGAGAGTAAAAAGTCTGAGAAACAGTGGATACGATGCAAATCTTGCAACTCCTGGTGTCACCCCACAATGTACATCCTTCATCTGGCATTTATATTTGCGATTTTTTATACCAAAAGATTTAGGTTTTAAAATATTTTGTTAAGTATTCCATATTAGTGACCCCTTTTCAAAAAGGGAAAATATTAATGTTAAATTTTTTTTTTTTTCATAACCTTTGAAAAGTTTTATATTTTGAAAAATTGATTGATAGTATAGTTCAAACATATTTTTTTAGTTATGTGTATCTTTTTTACGTTAAAAAAGTTAAAAAATAATAATGATTTTAAGTTCAAAAAAGAGTATTATATTTGTTTCCCTTCTCTATATATATATATATATATATATATATATATATATATATATATATGTATAATATGTAATATGTAATAATAATAATAATATGTATAATATATATGTATATATATATATAATAATAATATATAATATTAATAATAATAATAATATTAATAATAATAATAATAATAATAATAATATGTAATAATAATAATAATAATAATATGTATGTATAATAATATTATATATATAAAATATATATATATATATATATATATATATATATATATATATATATATATATATATATATATATATATATATATATACAAGGTAAAAAACAAAAGTACATTACACCCTAAATTTCAAAACACTCTGTAAAAAAAAACTAATGGCACAACGATGAACCTTTGTAGGACATTAGTAAGCCACATCTTTTTACTTTTTAATTTATATCTATCTTTATTCTTAAATAAAACACAAATTTTTAAAAAGAATATGCATGCAGAATGCAATTTACAACAATAACAGAAATTAAAACATTACTACACATTTTAAACAAGGTATCTATGCATTACGTTGCATAAAGTAACGTAACAATTATTGTTTATTTTGTTTTTATTCTTTATAAAAAGTGCCACTGTATTGTCATTTAGCACTATTTTTTTTTTAATATGCGACCCAAAGATGTTGCTTAAGCTGTTGCATACGACGATGGTCGTAATATATGTTACATTGTAAATTTCTTTAGTAGAGCCAAGAGCATTATACACGATGCGATCAGTAGCTTCTGCCAGACCGGTGAGTACGTGCGACTTCCAGGCTCGTTAAGACCAGACAAACCAAAGAGATAATTTTGTTGCTCCAACTGCTTTACGGGATCGCGGAGTAAATGTATGTTATTCGTAGTCAACCTTAAAATGTATGTGGCACAAAATTGTCTGGACGAACAGACGCGCCGTAGGTTACGTAAACAGGGATTGATGTCAAAATAGGCCAGCAGCTTGTTTAGCTTTACTTGCTCAATCCGGTGCTCATCTCATTCAACGATTGGCTTTCTGCCCGTCATCACTTTAATGACGAAGGAGTGGGGATGTGTGCTATTCACTGATGAATCGCGTTTTGTTTGCCTTGGATGGGCGTAAACGTGTATAGATAAGACAAGGAGAACGTTTGCGGATTGTTGTATATTTCCAAGAACACCTTTTGGAGGTTGTAGTGTCATGATATTGGCTGGAATTTAATAGAAACCCGTACAGATCTTATTTAAATAAAAATGGCGCTTTAGCTGCTAACATTATATCGAAGATATTTGTGATACGTCATTGTTTCAGTTTGTTGAGTAGAATTTTTATTTAATGCACGATATCAGGCCACATGTTGCAAGAGTTGTCAATGATTATCTGGATGAAATGGTTGGATATTCTGAGGAGGCTTGTTCGTAACCGATAACCAGAAACCATCCCAGATCTTTGGTGACTCTTCGCGAACATTTTACAAAGAGCAATTGCCAATTATGTTCAAGCTTACCACGGCGCATGGCAGCAGTTATTAACGGGGCTAATACATTATATTAGTGTTTATTTAATATTGTTAGAAGTTATCTGTTATGTTTATAGTTTTTGTGTTGCTGTTTTAAATTGCGTCCTTTTTTTCCCTAAATTAAATATATTGTTCTGAACTGCATATCTTTCTTTCAAAATTTGTGTTTTCTTTAAAATAAAGATATGGATATGAATCAAAAAAGTGAAATGTTAAGAGAAAAGATGTGGCTGATTAAAATCGATGGAAAACATCCCGTTTTTAAACAGGATATTGTTCAAAAGCTCCCCTGACGGCAATAAGATGTTTCAAGGATAACTTTCACAGCTCTTTAATTTTGTTAACATTGAAGCTAGTTTATTGATTTTAACATTAACTGGAGAAATAATGCTTATTTTAAAGTTATAATTTAAAGATTCAAAATATATACTCTTCTGTAAATACGAAAAACAAAGTAAAGCAAAGGTAATATATATTTTAAAATTAATCAATATGAAAGTTTATAAGGCCTATGTTTTAAAAAAATTACCCTGTCTTTGTATATAATAGCGTCAAATTTGCAAGCTTTTATCACTGAAGTTAACAACAAGTAAGTTCATTAAGTTGTTTAAAAAAAGAAAGCAAAGCACAACGCTTTTGGGCTATAAAATAGCCGAGACAGCCACGCGACTCAAAGAGTTAAATATTAAAGCCTTTCATCGAGTTGATAGATATTCTGTGCCATAATTTTTTTGATGAATAAAGAATGAACAACCCTTTTTTTTTTTTTTTATTTAAAAAGGGTATTTTTGTTGAAAAAATTTTTCTTTTTTCATAAAATAATGTAAGTGTTGTTAGGCTGTTTTTTTAATTTTTTTTTGCTTTTAGTCAAAAAAAAAAACTTTCTATTATATTAATACTTATGGTTTTTGCTCGGGTTTAAAATTAACCCCCGGGACCCCTGAAGCATGGGTAAGATTAATAAAAATGTGAAAAAAAAACGGGGGCGTGGGATTCAAAAAACTCTATTTTGTACTGCAAAACCCAATTTTAAAATTTTTAAATCGTATCTGCCCCCCTTTTGTCGAGTTTCCCCCAAAAAAAAAAATTCTTTTAAATTTTATACAAAAAATAAAAACAAAAAATTTTTTTGGGGGAAATTTTTAATTTCTTTTTTTTTCTTACTAAAAAATTAAATTTAAATCAAATTTTAAAAAATTTTAATAATCAAATCATTAACATAGACTTTATCCTTTTTTTTTTAATGTATTTACTTATAACGGGAAAAACTATCATTCAAAAAAAAAAAAAAATTTAAAATTTTAAAAAAAAATTTTTTGGGGGTTTTTTTTTTTTTTAAAAAAGTGGGCAACATTGGGTTTTTTTTCTCACAGAAGCCCCGAAACAGTCAAAAATGTCCGGATTCGGCGCAATCAACTGTCCGCGTTCACACAAAAGTTTTTGGATTGTTTGGAAACACTTGGGTGTTGTTCTCACAGGTTTTTCCCGGTGGTTTTTAAACTGTCAGGAGGTTTCGGATCCCCCACAAGTAAATTATCAAGCATGCGCAGGAAAATCAGTAAATTTTTTTTACCTTATTTTTTTTTTCTAGTAGTGCAGAGTTTATTTAAAAACTCTGGTAGTAGTGTTTTTTTTTTGTTTTTTTGAGTTTTGTTGTTTCTATCTATATTTATTGGTATTAAAAAAAAAAGACATAAAAAAATGATTGATGATTTTTCGGATAATTCGGACTTTTTGTTACAAAAACGGACACGGACTTGTAGAGCAAAGGATCAGGCCAAAAAAAAAATTTTTTTTGGGGAAAGATTTTTTTTTCAATTTAAAAAAAAAAATTTATATGGTTATCCATTTCAAACCCCAAAAAAAAATTCATTTTCAAAAACGGCCCAAAAATTAAACCCCTTTTATAGTTTTTTTTTCGCCCCAAATGTTCCCCCAAACCCGGTTTGAAACCGTCAGAAATGGTTTTCACGTCGGTTTGAAAACTGTCACAAACTTGTTATAGATTTTCTGGAAAAAACCCTTTTATAGAAATAAAGGGAAAAAACTTATTAAAAATAAAAATAAGGTTGTTTATGCTGTAACTACTTATAAATACATGGGTACATTTATATACTTTTTTTTTAAAAAAAAAAATTAATTAGTATGAGCATCTTATGTAAATTAAATAAATTAAAAGCAAAAAAAAAAATCAGTCAAATACGTTAAAAAAAAAATGAACAACAGCTTGATTAAATTTTTTTTGGAAAAAGGGTCTTACTTAACAGATTTTTTTTTTTTATTTTAGGGGAAAAAATTTTTTTTAGGGAAAAAAATTTCAGCATGCTCAAAACAAAAAAAGTCCTTTTTTAAAAAGGGTTTCAAACAATCTGCTAATAAAACCAGAAAAATTTTTAAATTTTTTAAGAATAATAGAGACTCGATAGTTTAATTAAGAAATTTTCCCTTTAAATTTTCATTTTGGGGGTTTTTAAATTTTTTTTTTATCTAGACCCCCCAATTCCTGAAAAAAATTTGTCCATGTTTTCCCCCTTTTTAATGCCAAAATTATGGGACTATTTTGGGGGCCCCCTAACCCCCATGTGTCAGGATCCTGAAGTTTGTCAGCATTTTTAAAACTGCAATGATTACCTTTAAAAAACTTTGATTTTTTGGGATGAATTTAAATTTTTAAAAGGGCCCAAATCAAAGCTTTATACAAAAATAAATCTGTTATGTGGGGAATCTTATCATAAAGATTGAAGCAAGCTGATGTTCATTTTTTTGCTCAATCTATTTGAACAGTTTTTTTAAACTTTTTTTTTTCATTTATATTTAAAAAGCATAAATTAATTAACAAATAGTTTTTTTAAAATTTAATTTTTAAAAAATACTTATGATTATAAGTAGTTACAACTTTACTTCATTTTTTAAAAAATTAAATTTTATTTTTGTGTCCCAATGCCGACTTTAATAAAAAAAAAAAAGTGGGTTATTAAATTTTAAAATATTTAAAATTTTAAAAAAAATTTTGTTGCAGTCCATAATTTTTTTTTTTTTTAAATTTAAAAAAAAATTTTTTTTTAAATAATGGGTTTAACAGTTTTGAGGCTAAATTTGAAAAATACATAAAATTTTATGTTTATAAGGAAAAAAAAGGGCCCAAAATTTTAAAAAAAAATTTGTTAAAAGGGAAAAACTTAACAATATTAAAAATCTTATAATATTTATCAAAAATGTTGAGCCAATTATAACGCATACTTAAAATATTTAAACTCATTAATTTGTTATGGAAATAAAATATTTAAATATATATATATATATATATATATATATATATATATATATATATATATATATATATATATATATATATATATATATATATATATATATATATATATATATATATATATATATATATATATATATATATATATAAAATTTAATTTAAAAAAAAGGGCACCAAATGAGAACAATGGGAAATTTTTAAAAAGGGGTTGGAAAAAAAAAAACGGTTTATAACAACTCTTTTTACTGGTCAAAAAAAAAATTATCAAACATGACGGGTTTAAAAAATTTAAAAAAAAAAAAATATGTTAAAATAACATTTTTTAAAAAAATCCCCCTTTAAAAAAAATAACACAAAATAAGAATATGTCTATCAAGTAAAAGGGCTGTCGTAATGACACCTTTCTTGATAGACAATTTAAAAATTTTTTTTTTGGTGTCCTTTTTAAATTTTATATATATATATATATATATATATATATATATATATATATATATATATATATATATATATAAAAAATATATATATAAAAATAATATATAATATATATATATATATATTATATATATTATATATATATATATATATTTAAATATTTTATTTCCTAACAAGGGGGGAAAAAAGGGGGGGCGTTATATTCCCAACATTTGATAAATATTTAAAAAAATTTTGATTTTTAAGATATTTTAACAAATTAAAAATATTGACGCTTTTTTCCCTTTTAAAAATTTTTCTTTTGTAATTTTTTTAAATTTAAACTGTTAAACCCATTATTTTTAAAAAAATCATTTTTAATTTAAAAAAATTATCGGACTGCAACAAAAAGTTTTAAACTTTTTTGGGTAACTTATTTTTAACCTTTTTATATTTTTTTTTAAGGTTTTGGGGGTTTGAATTTCCAAAAAAAGGGAAATTAAAAAAAAATTAAAAATATAAATCATAAGTATATTTGAACATTACTTTTTTTTAAAAAAATATTTTTAAAATTTATGCATCTAAATATAAATTAATAAATTATAAATTAATGTTTTCGTTCTGATTGAACAAAGAAATGAACATCAGCTTTATTAAATTTTAAAAATTTAAATTGCCCCCAAAAAATTTTGTATAAAACTTTTTTATTTTAAAAATGAAATTACCCAAATTTTTAATAAAAAAAACCCCCCTACGTCTCAGATAATATGTGTAAACTAAAATCTTCTCATAAGAAATTTTTTTAAAACAAATTTTTTTAAATTTTTTTTTAAGCATGTATTTTTTTTAAAATTTTCTTCCTTTAACATCACGCCCTTTTTTTTTATAAAGGACTGTAAAACCCCCTTTTTAAAAAATTTTTGGGGTTTTTTTCCGGGGGAAAATAAACTTTTACTTTAAGTTAATACTGTTAAAATTAAATTAAGCCCAAAAAACTGACAGCTACAAAATTTTTTAAAAAATTTTTATATTTACTTACAGGGTCAAAAAAAATAAGCCAAGTCTTTGTTTATAAAATCTATTTTTTTCCCCCAAATTTCATTGAATGAAAAACCCAAATTTTTTTTTTAATTTTTTTTTTTTTTTTTTATCTTGCTCCCCTAAATTTCCACCATCTCTACCTTTCATAAATTTTTCCCCCAAAAAAAAATTTTTAAAAAAGAACAAATTTTTTTAAATGATTTCCCTTTGGGTAATCAGGTCCCCAAAAATTTTTGGTTTTTTCCCAAAAAAATTTTATTTCTTAAATAAAATTTTAGATGCAAGGCACAAACAATGGGCCCCACCAAGAACCTACTATTATTATGTATAACCGCTTTTTTTGGGGATCTGTCATTTTCTGCAACTAGTGCAACCATCTTCCGCCATGGGGAAAAAAACCCTTTTTTAAAACCCAAAAAAAACCCGGAATAGGAATCTTCGTTTACAACGCTTAACCCCAAGGCTCGTTTGGCGGGGGGTTTCTTTGTTTCCCCGGGGGTGAAAACACTCTATACAGCTCCTTAAACCCCTTTTCCCCCGAAAAACTATATAGTTTTCTTGTCTCCGAACTTTACTTTTCGGATGTCAAACAGGAACTGTTTTTAAATATTAAAAAAAATATGGTTTAGTTGGGTTTTTTTGTTTTTTTATTCTGTAATTGGGGCCCTTTTAAAAAAAAAATATGTTAGCATAAGCCTATTTCTTAGTCAAAATTAAGAATCCCCATTCCATTAAATAAATTCTAAATAATTTTTTCTTCTCATATCCAAAAAATTTTTTTTAACGTAAGTTCATGACTAAATTTGATAAAAATTTAGATATTTACCCCAAAAAAATTTTTTAGGAAAAAATGTTCTAGTTTGGACTTTGATTTTTTTTTTAAAATCGTTGCTGAAAACCTAAAAAAAAAAATTTTTTTTTTAAACTATACTTTCCTATTACTTTTAGAGAAACAAAAAAAGTGAAAAAAATTGATTCAACCATGTACAAATTAATAAAAAATAATATATTCTAGAGTAATAATACAAGTTAAAACCCTTTTGTTTTTTTTTTTGACGTTTTTCCCCAAAAAAATGTGTCATCAACTTATTTTGGGGGTTTAAAAATTTTTTTTTTTAAATTTAAAATTTTATTTAGTAGAAAAAACACGTGTTTAAGATTTTGTTTAGGGAAACGTTTGAATTTTTTTAGAAAAAAAACACCAAAAAAGTTCTAAGCAGTACGGGTACTTTTAGTTACATCCAAAATTTTTTTGCAAATAATATAATCCAATCTGATATTTCAATTTAAAAAAAAAAAAAGAGGGCTCATTGACAAAATTTTACAGATAGGGGCATACGATAACCTAGCTAAGAAAAATAGAAAGGTTAATCAAAAAATTTTTTTTTTAAAAGGGGGGTCATTTTTTTTTAATTATTTTATATGAAATCTAAAGACAAATAATCAAGATGAATACAGTTTCTTTGTGGATACCTGTATAATCTAGAAATTTTTTTTTCCTTAAATACATGGGTTACTAATAAAATTCAATCATCTTATCCCTTTTTGGGTAAATGTGCAGCCCTACTAACCCTATAGGCTGTTTGGACTACAGCCCGGGGGGCCCCGAACAAGGGGCGCCACGAACCTGAGATGAAAATTTTTTAAAACCCAAAACCAAATTGAGTAAACAAACGTTTCTAAAGATTTTTCTGCTGCATTTTTTTACATGGTTTTAAATTTTAAAATTTTTTGTAAAAAAACGCCTTAAAAAAAAAATTTTAAAAAAGGTTTTTTAAAAAAAAAAAGTTCTACGGACCATGGTATTCCTATTTTTTTCGACGCCTAAATCGGGGGGCAGTTTTTCCATCACGTCAGGGAAGGGTCATTTAGATGTCAAAATATGATATTTTTTTAAAAAGGCCTCGGTAAAATTTTTTGGGGCCTTTTAACCCCAGGGGGATCTGTGTAACTCTTAAGTTTTTTTGGACATTTGAAAAAGCTTTTTATTCCCGGGGCCCGCCCAGGGCCGGCAGAAAGGCCCAAAAAATTTTTAACTGAAAAAATTTTTGGGGGTTTTCCCCCCCCAAGTGTTAAATTTTCACGATGAATTTGTGTAAGGGTTTAAAGGTGGAGCCCGGGACTAATAGTAAAAATATAGCTTTACAATTAGTATAGTCAAATTTCCCAAAAACTGTTTTTCCCCCTACTTTCTAGCTTGTTGGTTTTTTACCCCCGGACAAAAAAAGTTTCATACAGCATTCCGTTCCAAAAAGCCTTCTTTGATTTTTTTTAATTTTTAATCAAAAGTATTACATCCCTTCCGATCCCTTAACTTTTGGGGAAAAAGAAAAAGGGTACTTTTTCAGGGAACCCTTAAACAAAATTTTTTCCCCAAAAATGGAAAAAATAATTTTTTTCGGGCCCCCCCCTTTATCCCAAGCAAGAACGCATCCCCTCTTCAAAAAATTTTTTTGCTTTTGGGTAGCTCGGGGGCACGTAGCTTTTTTCAATGTTCACGCAAAGTTCTAAGGCCTCGTGAGGGGCCGGATCGACCTCATTAACTCCAACAAAAGCATCGTAAAAAAATTTTTCGTCTTGGCAGGGGGAAAATTTTTTTGGGAAGAACGCCCTAGCGCCTTTTTTCCCCCGGGCCGGCCTTGGGCTGGTCCTGGGTGAATACAGGCTTTTCCCCCAAAAATTAAAAAAAACATTTAAAAAACCCCAGGGACCCGTCAAGTTAATGGGTCCTGAAATTGT
>JAHBCN010007646.1:0-42035 GCA_019359885.1 Listronotus oregonensis | reverse complement strand
AAATAAATAAAAATAAAACAAGAAGTGTTAGTCACAAACATAAAGCTTTACATACTTCGAAAAAATAATATTCATGTTAAAAGTATATACAGGGTGTATCGGTTTAATAAAATCTATAACTGTTCCAAACCTGCAAGTCTTACATTTGAATACCTAATATATTTCTGCTATCAAGAGAAAAATCTTAATTATACCCTATTCTAATTATTTTGATAAAAATGTACCAAAAGTCCATTTTAAATAAACGAAAAGTGTATAATAAAAAGGTACCAACAAAAATAATTTTGCCAAAACTAAGAACATTTTTTAAAAATATTTTCCCTTTCCATTATCTTTACAAAACACCCAATTTTTGGGCATGAAAGGAAGTTCCTACTTAACAGGCTGTTTTGTGCGTCATTGGGCGCGTTCAGCACACTAACTGTTTAGTGTGTTTAGTATGTTTACGTCTCTAAACGGTACCGTTTACAGTAAAATATTTACTTAACGCGTCAACATAAAATTTTTATCTGCCATTTTACGTTTACATTAAACAGTTTGGTGAGCACAAACTGATTAAAGTGCAAATAAGTCGCTAGCTGTTGCCAGATTTGCCCTTGAAATACGATGTTAACTGTTTTTTTTACTAAAAGCTTTTATAGCTCATTGAAAATGTATAATAAAGTTCCGTAACACCTCGTATAAAATACGACAATCAGGTTCACCAACGTTTCTATGGTAACAACAATGCAACATGACGTAACTATGCTAACGGCTTAACTGTCTGTCAACTACTTTACGCTTCGAAAGTTAAAAATACACTGGCCTTTGCGGGCTTTCTTCGATCTTTTTATAGTAATGTGGAAAAAGAATGGAAAAGTCTGGAATTAGCTGGAGGAATTTTTTTAGTACAGGATGCAAGAAAAATGCAAAATGGATGACTCCAGCGCCCTCAGGAAACTTCACAATGGCCGTCGGAATGGGGAGAAACTGATGTGATTAATTATTAACCTAAATAGAAAAATTCCAACTTCCTACATTTCTATTAAGTAAACAAATATTTTTTAAAGTCCGTAACAATAAAATACTTTTAAATCCTTAATATAAAGAGAAACTTAAAGATGTAGCAAAACTCAAAAGTTTCTTTTACAGAGTGACTTCATATATAGATAGACTCTACAAAAAATAGCTACAAATAAAAGATTTTTATAGATTTGAAATATTTTGAGAAAAAGCATATATGCATTTTATTTTTGTTTTAATACCTCAGTAAACAAGAAGGCTAAAACCTCGCCCGAAACTATCAAAATTGTCTAAAACTTTTCCCATTTAATTACTCTAATCTGACAGTCTTCATCATCTCATAATTATAACCATCCAAACTGAATAACATTTTAGGTTTAATTATCATTTGGCAGTAAAATATGCTACCATTATTTTAACAACCGTAAACAATATACACACTGCTTACCTCATGCTGAGCAACATCCCAAGTCTTCCTAATATCGCTGCTACTGTAATATTTGTAGATGGTCGAATTGAGCTTATCGTCTAGCATAACTTCTACTTCATTGCGATTTATGTATCCAACGACACCAGCGGCGACTTCAGCAGTCAATATAAGGGCCAACAGAACGGAAAACTAAAAAGAGCACATGAAAAAACATTTAATAAAAAATATCTTTTCAAAAAGTTAAAATAATTTTAACTTGAAATGAATCTCGTATGTGTAAAATGGCTTAAACAAATAAATTAACATTTTACACTGTGATAGCCAACAATTTGATTTCCATATTCAAAATAAATTTAAAGGTAAATAAATATTTACTTCTTACCGTTATAATCATGCAATGATTTTCTTTTACAGCTCCACAGCATCCAAAGAATGAGATCAAGAAAATCACCACTCCAACAGCCATTAATATGATCGGAGCTAATTGATAACCTGGATACACGAAGTTCGAGTACTGAGCATAAATATGAAGGTGTACAACTACACCGACTATCAGTATTGCTAAACCTGAAATCTATAGTTAATATTTAGAATAAAAAATTACAGCTACTAATTTTTTTTTCAAACAAGTGCCAAAGACAACTACTGCGATGTGATTATGCAGATAAGTAGAAGAATATTTTTACTTATAATCTCCCTAGCGAAAACTTCCGAATTAACCTAATTTTTGAAAATTTTCTAGAAAAAAGCGGGATTGAGGAAAAATAAAATTAAAAAATCTAATTAGCTTAAAGTGACAGGTGTAATATTTTCAATAGAAAATACTTATTCAAGGTGTCAACTTGAAAACTTATAATGCAAATATTTAAAAAAAAAATTGTAATTGTAAACTTTAGTCAAGGAGTTGTTCATACCTAGGCGTTCCACATCCCTACTTTACAGTTTTAAATGACATCACCCCTTTTGTAAAACCTCAAAAGAAAAGTCTCATCAAGTACTATCCATCTGCCCAAGATTTTTTTTATTTAATACAGAGGATTAAAAAAAACAATCCGAGTAAAACAAACGGTATTTTAATAAAACGCGATTTTTTTTGATAAACAAAACTTTACTAAGTGACATAGAAAATGCAACACTCAGAATTATTTATTGAATTTTGATAAAAACGGGGGTTCTAAGGAAGCGGAAATGGACGAGTTAGACGTACTGGACGCCAAAAACAGGCTACAGAGCGACAGGATCGTTATTTGAGGCAATTAGCACTTAAAGACCGATTTTCCACAACAAGGGCAGTTGCGAACCAGTGGTTTGGAAGGGCTATAATAATGGTTTATCGCCAAATAAGGTCTTTTAGACTGTTTTTATACCATCCCCATCTTGTACTAACTCTGACCCCACAGCATCGTCGGCAACGATTGGTTTGAGTAGGGAGAGGCTTGAATGGAATATGGAATGGAACTCAGTCATGTTCAGCGGTAAGTCCAGATTCTGTCTGAACACAAATTATGGCAGCTCAAGAGTAAAATGGAGACGTGGTGAAGACGGAACGTCCAATTTTTCATCGCACTGTGGGTGTTATGGTATAGGATGCCATTGCTTACGGCAACAGTTCACGATTAGTGTTCATTCGAGGTAGCATGACTGCCCAGCGGTATATCCAGTTTTACAACCACATCTGCTTTCCTTTTTGGAAACATTGCAAGATCCACTTTTTCAGCAGGACAATGCACGACCTTATGTGGCACATATTAGTTTAGACTTTTTAGAAGCGTCCGGTGTAAATCTGCTTCAGTGGCTTCCTTGATCTGCAGACCTTTTCCCCCATCAAACATGTATGGGATATAATGGAAAGAATGTGGCAAAATTCACCGCACCCCCCGCGAATCTCCCAAACATTGGAGGTTTTACAAAACCAAATTCAGATGGCCTGGGATACAATACAATCAATGCCGAGACGTATTAACAAATGTGCAACAAACAGAGCCTTATAACATATTATAACATGGGACATCTTAGCAATTTTGCGAAATTTCGCAAATTTAAATCACTTTATATTTATTAGTAGACCTAAAAATTGTAAAAGTGTGCTTAAAATTACAGCATTCCTACTCGGTGTTGTATTTTCTATGTCCCTTAGTTTATTTGGTAACTAAATAACTATTTTCAAATTCCATTCTAACATTTTAAAACACTTTTCTTGGAATTAAGCTGCATTCTTTAGTTAATTTCCTTCAATTTCAAAAAAAAAACGACATAGCCATAAGAATTGTCAAAATAGAAAACATTTTTAACACTGGACAAAATGTTACAATTGTAAAAATTTTAGCTTTTTCATTGCAGATATGAAAAAATTTTATAGTACCTTTTGTTTTTTAAATGGCATCTAATGTTTTTGTGTGTGGTTTATGAATAAATAAGGTGACATAATTTTTTTTTTTTTTTTTTGGAAACTTTGGATATGCGTAATCCATTCGCAAGGGTTAAAAACCCCTTATCCCAAAATGGAACGCATTTTCTACAAAATACCTTTTTATATAAATATTTAGTCGAATTATGTTTTTTAACTCCTGTAATACATAAAAAAAAATTGCAGATGGATACTACTCAATAAGACCTCTGATTTGAGATATCACAAAAGGGGTATTGTCATCAGGAATTATAAAGTTGAAGAATGGGGCTCCTAATTGGTGACTCACCAATTGACTAAAGTATAGTGGTTCTAGTTTCTGCTACTTTTATAACATTCATGCCAAATTACAATTTTCCAACTAGGTAATTTATTTTTTTTAGATATTTTCATCAAAAGTTTTCAAACACCCTTTATAACAACAACAACATATAAATATAACCATAAAAAGTATAAACCTCCGTATAAACTAAATGAGCAAAATGGTTGTCAAAACCTGATTCAGCAATTTTATTGCCAAGACTGACACAGCTTTTCACCTCTAACAACCAAGCAACAAAGCTAATCTTTGAAAAATGAAACTATAAGCACCTTTATTTTCTTTTTTTATACAAATATCCGAAAGAAACTCTTTAGCTTCATCTCCTTACGAACCAAATGTTTTAATACCATGGAAAAAAGTGGAAAAACTAGTATGTATACATTTTAGAATAGCTGGATATTATGCTAAAATAATACATTATAAAACTGAATAAACATTTTAGGGACATTTTGCTGCTTGGCAAGCAGTAACAAGAGCCAAACAAGGCCCAAATAAAAACTTGAACCTTGTCTGACTCATATTACTTTTATAGTATCAAGCTTCAGCCTTTCAGCAAAAGGCTTAAGTTAAACTTTTCTATTGACAAACTACATATCATCACTGACAACCCACCATTAGGTAGGTAATCCCAAGGGTATTCTTACAGCAAACTTAACTCTGCTGTTTAATGAAATTTGACAAAGTGACAAACAATAGATACATATATATATTTATCAGAAATAGGTGTTTAATATAATTTCTTTTCCTTAGATATGAGCGAGTATGTGAGTGTAAACTCAAGTGTAAATGAAACACTTATAATCAGTGGTATATATTGACTTCAAAAAGTGAAGGGGCCCAACTATTAAATTAAAAAATTTAATGAAATACCTAATTTAGATTTGAAGCCTATGGCCCTGTCTGTATTGTCTATAATTTTATTAGGTAAAATTTGACTTATCGGACGTCTCGCCAATTTTAATAATTTTTGCATACGGGTGTTTTTGGGGCTCTGATCACGAATCTAAAATCATTTTGAGCAGCCTGAGGTTTTAAGTTATAAGGTCTCCAAGTGGACTAACCTTAAAGTGAATACTTTCTTAAAATTTCTTCTTGAAACTTATAGGCCAATTTCCACCTAGGGGTTTTAACCAGGAGTTTATCGCCCTGGGTAAAGAAGCTTTGAGTTTTGAGATTTACATCTGCGAGTCATGGTTAAGGGTTAGCTCATGCCTTTCACCCCCCAAATTAGGATTGGTTCTAATTTTCTCCTATGGGTGACGCCTTTTTGCCAAAATACTCTGCATAAATTTACAATTGGTAGCACAAAAAGTGATTGTTATTGTATAGGTACTGTAGGTAAATTATATAGGTAGAGTTACCTAATTTATTATTATTTTTTTTTTTTTGAAAAAACAAAAAAGGTAACTTTGGGTAAAAACTATAGCAGAACAAAAAATCCAGAACTATCTCTTCAAGATTATGGTTATATTTAATAATTTTAAATCTAAAAAAGAACAACAAAATTCGTTCTTCATAAGAAAATATTTTTACTACTACTGTATAAATAAATGATCTTTGTAGTTCCAGTAACATGAATGATATAATAAAAGTAAACCTTCACATTGCCTGGTTGCTATGCATTGCTAGTCACGAAAGTCAAACTTTTGCGGCCAGAACTAAAAAAACAAAAACTGCAAACATATGCAAGTTTTAATATTTATTTAAAAACACAAGTGTGCATTATAACAATTTAATATTTGTCTGGTAGAAGTGAAATACAATCAATTTTAGCTGCTGCTTCAATACTCCTTTCTTCTAACATTTTAACAGCCAAATACATAATTTTTATTAATCAAAATTAATAATCTGTTCACAAGACTTTAGAGACAGAAAGTAACTGTATTTAAATCGTTGCTATGGATATTTTTTCACAGGTAATACAAGCTTTTAACTATTATTTTTATATAACTATAAAAATTCAAAATAAATCTAATTAGTAACAGTAGTAGAAAAAATTTAATACAACACACAATGCGAAAGTAATTTCAGGGGTTCGGAGGACCACCTCACACCTATAAGAAAACTTTCGGATCTTGTAATGTAAATGACTATTCTTTTATTGCAGAAATGATAACCAAAACTAGGTAGGTATATTGTTTTTATTTTTAATGCTACACCTAAACCAAAAGAATAATTACTACGTAGGTATGTAATCAAATGTATCAAAATCAAAGTGGATTATCGGTTTCGTAGTAATACAAGAGTTGTTCTAACTGAATAAAAATATTGTTAAATAGGTAACTAAAGAGATAAAAACTTACCGCAAACAACAGGTTAAAGCAAAATAGTAGGTATTTCACACAGGTCATCCCGCCTGACACCATTTTGAGGATTTCTCGTTAAAAACTATAAAAGAAGTCGATAGACACTATTTGATGACAATGAAGTCAGAATTAGTGTTGCCAAATGGAGGTCTGTTTTAATACGTCCCCAAATTTTAAACGAGAAATATAATTCACTGACGAAGATCAAACACAAAAACTCTAGCAGACGTTAACAACAGAGACTATCTAGAGAAAGAGTATTCCAGTATATAAGACTGAGCGGTCACTCTTAATACGTCCCCGAATTTAGCGACAAATTTAAAAGATTACTATCGGTCATGGTTGGTTCTGGTTAGCAATTCAGCTTTGACACCGGTTCCCTATTATTTTCCCCAATTATATTTCAGATGTGAGATATGCGGGGACGTACTAAAAAGATCGTTTTTATGGCTCCTGCTTTAACTAACGTAAAAAAAGAACGAATTAACCATGATCGACCTTTTAGACAAAATCGTTTAACGTCCTCAATCGGTCATGGTTAGTTTTGTGTGGTTAACATTTCAGATAAATTCTGCAAGTACCAAGTTCTAGTCGGTCATGGTTAGTTCTGGTTAGCCAAAACAGCTGTCCAGAAACAAGTATATTTCAGACGTGAAAATGCGGTGACGTATTTCGCTACATGACCGCTCCTGCTTTAACTAACGCAGAATTAACCATGATTACCTTTCAAAATCAAACGCCCTTAGTCGGTCATGGTTAGTTTTTTGGTTAGCATTTCAGACAAATTCAAACTTGCCCTAAGTTCTAGTCGGTCATGGTTAGTTGTGGTTAGCAATGCAGCTTTTATTTTCCCCAATTATATTTCAGACGTGAAAATGCGGGGACGTATTTATGTGCTTTTAACTCCTGTTTTAACCAACCAGAATTAATATGACCGACCTTTTTAAACTGTAACGCTTTTGTTAGTCGGTCATGGTTAGTTTTGGTTAGTTGTGGTTGATACTTTTTATTTTTCCCAATTAAAGTTCAGCATAAAAGAAATATCAAAAAAGAATTTAAACACAACAGTGCCCAAAATTATTAAATCCGGCAACACTGTTGATACTATATTTTAAATTTGACAGTAGAAAGAATTTATAATCAATTAGATATTAGATTTGCTAACCTAAAGATATTTAATAATAATAACTTAATAGTTGGTTTTCCAGATTTTCTACGTATTTTGTCAATGGATTTTTAATTGTGTGTCATGTTTTAGTGAATAATTATTAATCTATACGTTTTTACCCCGCCCAGCACCCCTATTTACTCTAAGGTACCCATGCTTGTTTAATTAAAAAATAATTATAATTCATAATTTATCTTCTCCTGCAGTATATTTATGATCCCTGAGGATACTAGAATATGACTATTATAAAAATTTTGCCAAGCCAATTCTATACTTATTGTAAGAAAACCGTATATGCAAGTGTTACCTCAATGCAATCAAAGTGGAGATACAGGTTTCGTATATAATAACAAAGTTATTAAATGTCTAACTGAATAAAAATATTTTAAATAGGTAACTAAAGTCATGATACAAAACAATACCGCAAACAACAGGTTAAGCAAAATAGTAGGTTTTCACACAGGTAAGTTCCCGCCTGACAGCCATCTGAGGATTTCTCGTTAAAAAACTATAAAAGAAGTCGATAGACACTATTTGAGTCAATATAAGTTAAGGTTAGAATTAAGGTCAGGTTTGCAATTACCTTTTTCTAACATTAGACAGACTTTATAATTTCACTTACGAGAAAATATAGGGCTTAGGTTCACTGACGGAGATCAAACACAAACATTGTCTATGTAGACGTGACGAACAATAACAACACTGGTATCCAACTGAACTGGCGAAATGAGGTACATAGTTAAAATTACGCGACCTGATTGGTTAGTGCTCCCCGTTCTTTTCGAAGCTGATTGCTGAAATACAAATCCAAGCGCATGAAAATTTCGATTAATTTTTTAT
The DNA here is from genome assembly GCA_019359885.1 of Listronotus oregonensis. Lineage (NCBI taxonomy): Eukaryota > Metazoa > Arthropoda > Insecta > Coleoptera > Curculionidae > Listronotus > Listronotus oregonensis. The sequence continues at coordinate 33,560 of JAHBCN010007646.1, read as the reverse complement.
TGTTTTTGCTCTATGAAAGATGTCTAGAGCTGAGAGAAATGTATCGATAAATAGAAAAAGCTCGGTTAGTGCTGAATGACATAGCTATCGATAAAGTGCAAAAGCTCAATTAGTGTTGGTGATAAATATCGATATATTAGAATCTTCGAGCAAATTATGCTTCCACTCAACAGTGCGACTCAAGGAGCGAGAGATAGAGAAAAAAATAGCTTTATAACATTAAACTTATCAACAGAGATTGGTTGACGGAGAGAATGCCGACCAATCAGATAAAAAATGCAGAACAGGGTATATACCTCTCGCACCGACCGACATCTGCACGTTGAAACGAGAGAGTAACGTTATACACCTATTTTTCTTTCTCTCTCGCAGCACATCTTCGAACATATATCATCGATAGGCGGCCTTATTGCTTGACCACGAGAGTGCGAAAGAGAAAATAAGTCTTATCGCTATTCCCCCTTTGCTCCGCGTGCCACCTCTGGTATCCAACTGGTCGTGCGAAATGCGGCACTTCCAACCAAACGAACGGATAAATTTACATACCCAGACCGGTGTGCCACTTTTGTTGACACGACCGAATGCCTTGAAAATGGCGGGATATTTGAAGTTGGTTTGCCTAAATTAATTTGATACTACAAATTGTTTATTACGTTAGATAATGAGAAAATGTACTGCAAGTCGGTTAATAATGCTATCTCTAAAACGGTAAGAGATACAACGGCAATTTAATAAAAATTAGAGAAATCTGGCCCTTCTGGCAGCTTTTATGTGTACCTAGTGGAAGAAATACACAAATATTATGAACAAACTTTGGTAATTGTGCTCGAAAGTTGCCTCCTTCCGATTTTGACCAAATTTTTTATACTGGGGTTTTTTTGGGGCGCTGATTATGAACCTATTCAATTTTTTATTTGGCAACGATTTCGTTTTAAGAGATATTCAAAACCAAAGTTGAAAATCAAACTAACCTTATTTAATCTATTCCTCATAAACTCTTTTTGCACAATAAAGTAATTACTTTTACACTAAATTGGTACAAAATATTTCACAAATACGGTTTTCACTTTAGGCACTTGTTTTTATATGTAATTTTACTGGGCCTTTCATTTAATTGCAAACCTCCACTTTCACACGCCGCAACGTGTAGGTAACCATGTATACACATGCCTTTTTGTAAACAAATGTGGCTGCACTTTGAACTTGAAAGTTGAAAATTTATGAAAAAAGGTGTAAAATAAATAAAAATACAAGGTTTTAAAAGGTGTTTACTAAATATTGACCGCCCTTTCTGCAACAATGAGAATTGTGTACTAAAGAGGAGGCGGTCATGGTTAGTTTGATTTTAACTTTGATGATTACCATCTCGTAAACGAAAAACTTGCCGAAAAAAATTATTTATGCAACAAAGTGCAAAAACCCCAATTTACCCAGTCTTTGGTCAAATTTTAAGGCAGGAATTTAGTGGTGCAAACTTATTTAAAAACTTAAGATATATACTATATTATAATTCGATGTATTTAATTAAAATATATTAAACAGGTAATTCTGTACATATACAGGGTGATTCTAAATAACTGATGAATAACATGGTTTTGAGTTCTGTATAAATAATACTTAGTTTTTTTCTTCTTATTTGCATTCATCAACAAACATTTGAATATCAATTGCATCATCTTCCTGACGTATTACCATCATGAATTTGAATGCCAAAAACATTTATATGTTGTTTATAACCTTTCTAGTCAAAATGCTCCTCTTGTGAATGAATTTGATATTTGATCTTGATACGATCTTATCACTCTAAAACGAACAAAATACTTTAAAAAATTTACTCACCTTGTTAATTCGATACTCTTAAAGCTAACTTAGTTCCAACATCACTGAGCAAACTTTCAGGAATTCTCATATGTTTAAGTTAATTGTTATCATGGCCATAATGAAATTTGATAAAATTAAAAGATGACAATTTTCCATTTTCAATATAAAATAATTTAATGTAGCTAGTATCACAATGACTGTACCACTTCTCTCCTTGTTAATTTAGACTTTTTTTTCATTTCCCGGCAATTTCTCTTTTGGTGGCCTACTACACATGATACATAATATATTTCAATAATTGTAATATACTTTTCCGCGTAGCTGGCGTGCATCCGCTAATTCAAATGTAAATAGGTTTATGGATTATATATATCTTACCACTTCAACGACATGGAAATCCATCAGTAACTTTTCTATTTTTATCTTTTGTTTCATTACGCTTCTATGATATGTAGCCCCAACCAAATTTATAAGCATGTGAACCATTGATCAAACTCTAGAAAAAGATTTTTAAAGAAATTTAATTACATTAGATTATTATTAATAAAGTTCCTTACTTACCCGCCTCACTTATATCACTTGTTAAAATTTAATTCTCATACATTCCATAGTATCAATTTATGGAAAAGTTTGTAAATAACTTCTAAGTTCAAATGGCGAATGCGAAAGCTTTATTAACATGAGAGCCCTCCAAACATCTAAAATCTACGCGACAGATTACCTATTTTTCATCATATTCTATAATGTTCGGTTCACCACATTGAGCGAGAGATTTTCACGGATGTGTTTATTTAAGTTGCTTTTGTGATGTATAGTGATTTTGACAATATTTACAAAAAATTAATACCATTTTCTGAGACTTCATCGTATAAACGTAAACAACTGTTTGAACACGTAAACACAAAAGTTGGTTAAGACAAGATACTCAAAATTCACGGCCGCTCAAAAGCGATGTGGCAACACCGGATTGGGTATGTAAATTTATCCGTTCGTTCCAACCAATATCAGCATGCGAAGCGAGAGAGAGAAAGGTTATACGGTTATTTTAATTTCTTTCTCGCACAACCCAAAGGTAAGGCTGCCTCTATGTAGGTGTATGCCCGAAGGTCTATACATTTTTGAGCATATACCTGCTAGAGGCAGCCCTGCCGCTCGACAGTGCAAACAAGCGTGCAAAAAAGAAAGAAAATTCGTTCATCTTTTTTTCACCTATTCTTTCTTTAAATTTTGCACGGCCAAGCGGCAAGGTTGCCTATAGAAGGTATACGCTCAAAGAGGAACGTATTACGTAGGGGCTAATTTCAGCGGCAGATTTTGGTAATATTTCTTAGTACTGTTGCATGGCACGTACTGTTGTAACAACCAAAATGTAAATACTGAATTTTGAATTTTACCAAATTCGGCACAGGCAACGAGCTACGTGTCGTCATGACCAATCAGAAGTCGACTTGGTTAGTTCTGGTAAGTCAGATTTAAAGAGCTGAATAAGAACTTTAAATGATAAATTACACCGAAACTAAATTTTCATGAAAAAGGATAATGCCCAGCCTGGGCAGCCCAGGTGGTTCTTAAATAACCAAATAAAGACATTTAACGTCTTTTTAATATATGCCATTTATGACATTAGGCCTAAATATTTATTAAAACCTCCAGAATATCCTAAGTTGTTACATCAAAATTTGAATAATTTCAATTGTTAAGATTTAGTATTTTATTTACATTTAATTGTATCTTGAAAACGGTGGTAGATTTGTCACCGAAACGCTGACAGGTTTTTATAGACTGTTAAAGGGTTTTTTTTGTTTCGGGCGATCTGTGAGTTTGTAAGGGTCAATCAATTATGTGTATGCACATAACTCATAATCTGAACCAGGACCAAAGCAGTCCCATCTGACGAATACCCAAACGTTTTTGATGTATGCAAATGTGTTGATATTATCTCTGCTATGTATGGTTAAATTAGAGAAACAACAATTAAATATTCCGTTCAACTTAATTTTCCTGAGATATCCTGCATAATAAGTAAATTTCATACCATTCAATTGTAGGAAGTGAAACTTTCTAATAAAAAAAAATATATGGATGTGCAAATCTTGGAACAGGCCCAATGAAATGTATAGCACGATTTTGAATTTTTTTATAATTTTTTGAGACTAAGATCAAATTAGATACAATACCTATTATTTTATTTATGTCACAATTATAAGTTATAAATAAGTATTAACAAAGCATAAGCGCTAAAAAAATTTTTTAAAAGATATTTTGAATATAATATACTTTAAACTAACATTAAAAGCGCCTTCCATAGAGTTGTAGTTCCCTTAACAAAAAGGGACGACCCGCCACTCTCTTCGATCATATTTTTAACCAGGGTTGTAAAAAATCATGATTTAAAAAAAAAAAATCAAAAATCGCGATTTTTTTTTGTAAATAGCACAATCGAGGTTTGTAACCGTGTCCTTATTCTTAAACATTCTCCTATCTACTATCTACTAATATTTTTCGTTTTTATAAACTCTTATATTAAATATTTACCGCGAGAAAGCACTTGCACTTTCTTGAAAATTCCTGTTAGAACACGCAGATTTACCGGTCTACATAAGGCCCTTCGTACACTGGGCTACGCAAGTATCCGATACTCATCTCCGTGCGCGCGAGCTTTGTTTTTACGGCTAACTGAAAAAATTTTGATATTGTGTAAAATATAAAATATAGTTTTTTGAATATGTAGTTTCGAAGAAGTGGTAGAAAGAAAGACCTTATCTGACAGTTTTTCAAAGAAAAATCGGGGAAAGCGGAGGGAAAAAATGTAATTTGGAAATGCAAGGATTGGTGGAGAGGATGAAAAAGCACTGGAAAAAAATGTAAAAATGTAAATAATGAAGACATCGATATTTATAGTGACTCGCCATTCTCGTCAACGTTATCACAATCAATCAGTTTTAACCGCAAGTACCTTTTTGTTATTTGTTAATTTTTAAACATGGTGTTGAAATATTTTTCCAATTTTCCATGTTTGGAAATTTTTAAAAACTTATTTTTACAACAAATGTGAACATGTTGGTTTCTGGTGCACTTTATGTGTCACGGAATTTCACAATTTTGAAAAATGCTTTGAAATTGATACGTTTTTTTAACACTAAACTTACTATTTGCAACAAAAAATTCTTGGATGAACAATATTTTCTGGAAAAAATACAATTTTTTTTATTTTTTTATCCAAGTAACTATTAAGGTATGTAACTATGACAACACAACACCACTTTTTATTTCTTAAAAAGTGGCTCCATTCAACGATTTTTTATTTTTTGCTTTAAATTAAATCGATTCTATTTGACGGGCTCTATCAAACCAAACTAGAAAAATTATAAAAATTCCATGACACATAAAGCGCCACCAGACCCAATGTGTTTTCTTAGATACTTTACATCACATCCTATCATCTATGGACAATTGAAGCCTCATATTGTTTTTTTTAATTCCAGGTACAACGTACTTCAAGCATAAATATCACTACAGATTCAAACTGGACAAAACTTTCAGCAAGCAAGTACGTCGCACTCAGTTTCCCCCTTCAATCCCAGTAAACACAAAATAAAAGAATGTAATACTGACAATACTGACACAACTTTTCTGACTGATGTTTTTGTTAAAATGCACTAGTAAGCTCAAGCTAAAATGAAATTGATAAACAGATTGCCAGAGCCCTCTATGCAACCAATAGCGAGTTTCATCTGCCTGGAGCAATCCTAAGTTAAGAAAGCTATAGCACTACTGGGACCGGGCTATGTACCGCCCAGTCGAAACGATGTGTCAGGCAGACTGCTTGATCAAATACAATGCTTAGCATGGAAAGCAGAAGCAAATGCTTTAAGGGGTTGTCTAGAAGTACGTTTTGTCTTTCACTCGATGGATGGTCTAATGTGTACAATTAACCCATATAGTCATGTGCAACAGTTACTGCAGAAAATGGCCTCCTCCTTTTCCATCCTGCCACTGTAGTTACAACTGGGCATCCCACATACATCCGACTACCTAACAGAAATTGCAGCAAACCCTTATAAACAAACTAAAACCGGAGTATGAATTGTACAGTGAGTGGTTTCATGACGAATGATAATGCAGCTAATATGGCTCTGTAATGCTAAATGAAATAAAGTGTAAGATCTGATAAAATCAATGCAATAGCATATGGCTGCATTGCTACACACATACTTATAATTATTATGTAAAGATTTGGAAATCGTGTTGATATAAAAGAGCATGTAATCCAAATCGTAAAAGTACTTTAAGGAACAATCATTTTGCATCTGCAACATATGCCAAAGAAGGAGGGAAAAAACTAGTCATACCTAGTGATGTTCTATGGAACTAGCTTGCAGATTGCCCCGCAAGTACTTACCGAATCATGGCCCATACTTTTTAGAATCAGTGAAGAACACAAAGAAAAAATTGACAGTATTATCAGGAAAAAATTTCCAAACATTCATTCATTGAGAAGTGCTGAAAGATTACCTCCAAAATTCTTAAGCCAATTTCCATTGCCATAGATAGAGGTTGCAAAAGACCGACGCCACTATTTCAGAGGTTGTAGAGCAATTTAAAATATTAGAAGATTACCTTGAAGAAACTAATGTGACATTACATCAACTGCAAAAAATTTAAAAATCGATATAATATGTGTATAACCCTGTATCATCTTATCGCACTCCTTATGCGACCCAACGAAAACACAAAGTTTGACATATACTGAAAAAATATTGCATTACAAACTGCAAAAGAACTGTATCCAGATAGTGGTTTATTACCACTAATCATCAAGTTTCTTGCCAAACGGGGAGCTTTATGCGATATTATGTTTCAAAAGATGATATCCTGAAAAGTTACGTAAAACCTATTGACTGGTGGAAATCAAGAACGAAACGCAGATATGATTGAAAAGAACTTCCCATAATTACACAACTGCTCTCTGTGCAGCTGCTTAAGAGTCTGCATCAGTAGAGAGGATATTCTCAACATTTGGTTTAGTGCACTCTAAACCCCCTACGCAATCGATTAGGTACTGAAAAAGCTGCCAAACAAGTGTTTCTTTACAAATATTACAATTAAATTTGTTTTTCGTTTTGAATATTTCTCTCGCAATAATACTTCTACCCATGTGTTCTTGTGTTTTGTTTCGATTTTTCTTCATAACCCAAATTATTTTTTTTTATAATTTTTATTTTTGTTTTTAATCATGATTTAAATTTAAAAAAATCAAGTGATTTAAAAAGTGATTAAAATCAATTGATTTAAATCCTTGCAACCCTGTTTTTAACACAATATTTTTAAAATAGTTGTGAATATACAGGGTGGCGCAGTGGGTATTAATTTGGCTTTTAGAGTTATTATGAATATACTAATGAAATGACCAAGGTCAAAAGCATATATTTTGATTACACATATAATGCAGTTTTTACAACAAAATTTCATTCTTTGAAAATAATGCTTTTTAAATGGCCAACACGTTTTTCAACATTCCTGAAGTTGTGATTGAAACTTTCTATAACTCGTAGCAACATATCCTGGTTTATTACTTTGATTTCTCGCTGTCTTTTAAAGTTTGTGTCATGAAGTTCATAAACTTATGCCTTTAAATATCCACATAAGAAAATATCAGGCTGGTCAATATGGTAATCTCGGCGGCCAGTTAAAATCGCCATAATTGGATACAAGTCGACCAGGGAACATGGTTTAGAGCAGCTTACGTAAATTAGCACAGTATGGCTTTTGGAAGAAGAAGAAGAAAACGGAGTTGGTTATTAGCCCAGAACCGAAAATTTTGTTGGTTCACAAACCCTTGATAAAGAATAGCTCATCAGACATTATTAAATTATTTTAAACTTGTCATTGCACTCAATAACGGACTCCACCGGGTAATATGCCTAATACGTGTTGTTGATGACTGCCAATGTATTCGTGGTTACAAAACTGCATTCATGCGGAATATTTTAAGCGGTTAAATGTCCCCTCCACTTTACTCATATCGGACAGTGGCATCTCAAAATCATCAATACCCATTGCGCCACCCTGTACTATAAGGGATATGAGGAAATTAGGTAATGTTGCATATATCTATGTATAGGAAAACATTAAACAAAATTTATTTAAAATGTCTATATTGACTAAAACAATATATGTGTGATACCTCTTATGTTTTGAATAATTAAACAAGATATACATAAAGCGACTCTACGCTATTTTTACTTAAACCATCTTCCATAAACACCTGTAAATAAAATTTAAAAAATGAATAATGAATTTCTATTTAGTAGCAACAGTTTACTTAAATAAGGCAGATTAAACATTAATTCTAGCATTGATAGTTAACGGCGACGAACTTTAGACCAGCCATCCTCAGCTTCAGCTTGTGGTTGAGAATCTTGTGGTGCTGAAAATAAAACATAAAACTTAATTAAAGGAAGACCATTAATAAAGTTGTGTATTACTTTGGTTATTAAAAGATGCAAAAAAAATTCTTAGGTGAACCCCATTTGGGTCTGTTGGAGGCTACATATTATGGTCATTCTCTATTGTGTTTTATATAAAATTTACCACACTCAATTCAACAATTCTATGTCAAAACCAAACAATACACATTTGCATGTCTTTTGGTTACCTTTAATATACCTGTGTTCAATTCACACAGGATTTGCTTTATGACAACTTTAAGGGGTTTCTAATGTATTTTAATACTCTGAATTTAAATTTGACAAAATAATTTATTCATTACCCAGAGATATTCTGTAACATGTATAATTTACATCACGTAAAGTTTCTTATAAGGTATCTTGTCAGGAGTGGCCACTACATTAGACACTTTGGTACTAAAAAATGTTACCAATAAACCACTAGTAGACTTCAAAAAAGCATTACTTCTACTTATGCATATTAAATTGGAAATAATAACACATATCCACAAAAAAAAGTTAAAGGTCTGAAAGACCATGGTATCTTTGTGTTTAAGGTCGCTGAACCCGAATCCGGGGTCAGTTTGATCCTAGTAGGGCAGAGTCAAGCGCAATTCAAGGTCAAATTTGCAAAATTACGCAGCCCAATAAAAAATATTGAAAGTTCGAAAGACTTGACCATAATATCTTTATGTTTTTGATGTCACTGAATCCAAATTTGGGGTAGTTTGACCCCATCAAATCAGGGTCAAGGGCACTTTTCGGACAAATCTGCAAAATTATTCGTAAACAACTTTGGTAGATTTGACCTTAAAATATCTTGTGACTATGACCTGATGGGGTCAAACTAACCACAGATTCATATTCAGCAACCTCAAAAATATAAGTATACACTATTTAAATTTAGTTGCAAATAATTTTGCAAATTTGACCTTGAAATGCCCTTGGGACCCCAAAAACATAAAATACCTTGTTCAAGTCTTTCAAAACTTTAGGTCAGGATCAAGGTCATTTTAAGGTCAAATCTGCAAAATTAATCGCAACCAAATTTGAAGAGTGTATACTTATGTTTTTGAGGTGCTTGAATCGGAATCCTTAGTCAGTTTGACCCCATTAAATTTGGTTGAGATGTAACCTTGAAATGCTCTTGACCCTGACCTGATGGCGTCAAACTGACCCCGGATTTGGATTCAGTGACCCCAAAAACAAAGATACCATGGTCTTTCAGACCTTTAACTTTTCTTTTGTGGGGCTGTGTATTTTTTAAAAAGCAATGGATTAAAGGGGAATATAGTTCTTGTATCTAAAACAAAAATTAGTTAAGCAAAAACTTGATAATGTGCTAAATAAAACTGAATTATGAGCTTGAAGTGCCTTTGAATCAGTTTTTTTTTGGCAATGTGAAAGCTCACCATTACAAAGATATTGTGAGTGAACGACTTATGGCTTATAAAGAAATGGAATGTAACATGTCTCTCAACATTCACTTTCTGAACTCTTATCTCAATATTTTTTTTACGAAGGTTTGGGATCTGTAGGTGACGAAGATGAGGAAAAGTTTTATCAATACATTTTTGCCATGGAAAAACGACATTCAGGCAAATAATACCAGGAGATATGTTCTATATTGTAATGCGAAATTCATTTATTATTATTATTATTAGTATTATTCTTATGTATGGTTGGTCCAAAAAACTGATGATGGTTTAACCACTGTATTACACTTACGTTTTTCTTTTGGAGGAGGTGGACGTTTTTCTTCCACTCCACCTCTCCTTATGGGTTCCTCTCTACGTGCAGGGCCTGCATCTTTGCGCCATTCTGTAGCACCACCACCATCGCGACTAGGTCCACCTCTAGAAGGTGGTCCAGCACCTCTTCGTGGAGTGTCCTCGCTTGGTCGGGCTGCGCGCCAGGAACTAGCACCACCTTCCGGTTTTCGATCCCTATCATCGGGTCTACGATCGTCTCTGGAAATAATAAATTGATAATTGTTATGTGTGAGTATAGATTATACAGTGTGTACATAATGTATGCAACAAATTTATTATTATATAAACATGTCAATAAAAATTTTAAACTGCGCGTTTTATGACATAAAATATAATATACAGGGTGACTCCTATAGTAGATATGACGTCATCGATGACTTTAAACTCCCATATTTTATTGCAGATTTATAATCTCAAAGCAGAGATGATTTCAAATACATAAAACACTTATGGTTTTAGGTGGCAGTTTCATAGTTTAGTCTTGTATTACGAGATATTTACTCGATGGTCGCCAAAGAGTATGGAGAAAGCTATGCTCAGTGTTGTTTCTCTCCTAGAGTGCAATTTGGTCGAGCAGGATTGATGGTATGGGGCAGTATTTCTTCGGAAGACTGGACAGATCTTCTTTCGCTACGAGGAGGGCACCTTAATGCCGACAGGTACATTTGAGTGTTTGAAACCGCATGTAGACCCGCCATTATGTTAATTCAAAACAATGCTTGGTCGCACCTAGCCATAATGGCTAGGCAATACCTCAACGATGTTGGTACTCAGGTTCTAGACTGACCACCATGGAGCCCGGATCTCAACCCCATAGAGCATTTGTGGGACAATCTATGGGGAATTTCAAACTGTGGCTGCGCTGGAACATGCACTGGTAAACGACTGGAAGCAAATAGCCCTAGACGCGGTTAGTGGCTTAATTTGTTTTATGCCAAAAAAGCAGGGGTTATTTAAGCCCAGGAGGGAAATACCCGATTTATGGTTATAAATCGCCCAATTTTCTTTAAAAATGGGTATTTCTTTAAGAATACAAATACTGTTGGAAAAAGATAAGGCCTAAAAATCTCGTATGAAAACACATTTAGTAGTCAATTTTTTTTCTATTACCTACAACTTGACAAAAGATTATCCAAATTGATGCAACTTTGAAAAGTTATTTTGATTATTTGAACAAAATTTTGTTTATCTGGTTAATTTGGCATGCCAGAGTATTAAATCCTGACTGTTTAGTATATTATATAATATTAATAGCTAAATTTTTATTGGTTACTTTAATTTACATAAGACAGTAGCACTAGGAATAGAAAAATAAAAATTAACAGTTTAGAAACTTTAATTACAACAGCTTGAACTTTTTTTTGCTGGTTCTCATAACTGCATATGGCCTTACCTGCGGTCATCTCCTCTCCGTTCAAAGCCACGTCCAGAGTCAAATCCACGAGATCTATCTCCATCCCTATCGTCCCTACGATCTCTCTCAAACCGTCCGCTATCACGGTTGTCTCTTCGCTCAAAGCCTAAAAAAATAAATGACAAAAACATATTAAAATTGTTATCTTTAATAATGTTGATGTAATAAAGGAAATGTCTAAGTTAATTTTCGTTTAAAAAAAAACAGATACATTTTGTTTTTTGTTTGTTATTCAGAAATAGTGTGGACTATTTTACACTTTTTGTAAATAAAGCGCTCTTATCAGAGATGTAATTTAGGACTAGGCGAGTATACAAAAAGTATAACTAGTGTAAATTTGTAATATTTGGAAGCTTAAAAAAATCCTAAATTAGGATCAAAACTATGCTGAACAAGTAAAATGTATAATTCTTTAAATTTATAAAAGTATGGGGATTTATAATAAGTTACCTGTTTTTTTTACAGTTTATTTTATTTTCTGGGAATATCAATTTAAATGAAAAATTATTTGGCTTTTTATTTATTTACCTGTTGAATGCAAAAGCATTAAGAACGTAAAAAGTATTTTAGTCCAGGCGGGATCTGCTTTGGGATGGACATTTTGAAAGGGGGTATAGATTTTGGAAAAATGTGTTTGGGATGACTCAAGGATCAATAATGTTTTAAAACTCGACAAATTTTGATTGTTAAACGAAACTTTCTTAAACGAAAAAGTTATTTAATTAAATTATACATAAGATAAGATTGGTTAAAAATGTTAAAAATAACACAGGTCCACAGAAAAAAAAGTGGTGTGTGCTGGGTGCCAGCACACATGCATTATTTGCTTACTTTATAGCTCACGGGAACTCGAATTAAAAAAACGATCAAAATTGGCTTATTTGAAGCTGAGATATCAATATTTTTTAAGCGGGTCGCTAATTTGAACTCTTAAAATCAGTTTTTTTAGCGTGCGTGTGAGGTTACTTTCCCTCCCCAACGCTTTTCAATAATTTTATGATTTTCAGACGTTTTTCTTTCAGTGTTTTACCTACAATTTTATTTAAAAAGTACTTTTTAAAAGAAAGCATGAAAAAAACTCACAAAATTTGATTGCCTCAGCCGTGAAGACCCGGGTTCGATTCCCGCACTATCCATTGGACTTTTTCGTAGCTCGTCACCTCACAGAAGGCAATGACAAACCACTGTGTAGTATTTCTGCCTAGTCAACCCTCTCACATGTGCTTCGGAAGGCACGTTAAGTCGGTGGTCCCGCATATCTATGTAAATTGGTACGCAACACAGATAGGGCGCCTATGCTCTGCATAGAGTATGGCACATTAAGAAGAAGATTTTGCAGAAGTACTTGATCGATTGGCCCCAAATGCTTTGTAGTATTAACACATAAATTAAGTTTTTCTTTCCTTAATATAAAGGGGGTTGATGTTAACAAAAGGGTCCAAAAAACTCGAGAAAAAAGTCGTTTTAATTTTTTATTATTTATTGGTAAATAATAGCAATAATAATTATTTTTAACATTAACCAATTGTGTCTTAAAAAAAATTAACTACGAAACTTTTTCGTCCAATGAAGTTAATAAAGAAAATTTGTTGTCAAGTCATCCCGGACACATTTCCACAAAAATCTATCTGCCCTCTCAAAATGTCCAAAGCTAGTTTATTTAAAGATACACTTAAGTTTAACTTCTTTTACCGGGACACAACTATTAGACATATTTAAGGTTCTCTAACGAGAAAAAGGACGCACAATGGGTGCATATGACTAACAGTTTGGAGGATAAGATAAAAATTGAAAAAAGCTTATACAAGTTGGACTGTATGTTTAGAAAATACGCCAGTGGTTGCAATAGTTAAAAGTTAAAAACATAATTAGTTTAAAAACTATATAATAACGACACTCACCCCTGTCATCTCTACCGAATCCTCTGTTTCGGTCATCCCGCCTGTCACTATCGTCTCTTCTGTCCCTATCGTCGCGCCTATCTCTATCCAAACCACCACCACGGGTGATCTCACGACGGTCTTTGTCTCTATCGTCAAAACGCTCCCGATCACGAGATGATTCGCGATCTTTGTCAGCTCCGCCGCGACGCCAACTGTCTGATTCCATGTTGGCACGATGCTCTAAAATCAAATAATTGTCAGTTAAACTTAGTAAAAGTTCAATGCTAATAAAACATTTTGCAGTTAGATGCAAAATTCTAGTGAACACTAAAAATACTTACTTGGAGTCCATACTTCGGACTTTTTAGGTTCATCCCCCCTTTCTTTGTCTCCAGAACCACCACCGGCTCTCCAAGATCCTCCTTTTTGATCTTTATCTTTATCTGCTCCTCTCCTCCATCCGGCGGTGGATTTTTCACTTTCTCTTTGTTGGTTTTCCTCCTCTCTTCTACGATCTAAAAAAAAGTCCAAAATAATATTCTATTTATTGTGGATTTTGATGGCACAAGTCCGCCAGGATAAAGCTGCCGATATGTTCTGCGCGTAAGAGCCTTTCCTTGATTGTTTCTATCATAGCATAAGTCAATATTGCGTTTTTCTTCTTCTGACTAAACCATTTTGACCAATATAGACTGATGACCCAATCGTTTAATTTCTAACAACTATCAACAAGAGTATGTCAAAACAAAAATTTACTTAGACAGATTGACAGATAACTCATTTTTTTATTTATATACAAAATGACACAATTTTTTTTTCAAAGTTTTTAAGATAAAATATCTTGAAAACTAATCGTTTAACTGCCTCAATTTTTATTGGGGCTATTAGAGAAATTTTCAAACTATGAAAAAATATAGACGGAAACTAGTCATCCTATTTATAAAAAATGACGACTTTGCGATTACTAGTTGGTAGTTGAACTCGCGAAAAAATCTTAGGTCATAAAAATCTTTGAGCTATCCCATTTAATGAATTTTTGGTTTAAAAATTCTAATATCAAAAAAAAAAAAAAAAAGGCCAAAACCTGAGGTCAACTTATAATGGATCGCACGGTACATCGCAATAAATTTGCTTCAGAATGATTTATTTTTTATTTTTAGAAAGTTGTACGCGCTTCCGCTGAGGCCCCAATATGGTCTAGAGCCAGATAACATTGGAGCTAATTACTCAAATCGAAGCTGGCGATTGCAGGTGCAAAGCCATCCCAAGCCCAAGCAAGCAAGCAAGCATGATTTATTTTTTATTTTTAGAAAGTTGTACGCGCTTCCGCTATAATATGTGACGGTACGTAACCCCGTAACGGTCCAATTTACGAAAAGTTCTTATGGTTTGGAAGTTAACCCGTTTTTTGACACCAAGGTCATTTTAACTTAAATACCGGTATGGTAGGACTCTATGAAGACAAAACCTTTTTATCCTAGATTTATAAACTTGTCGTTGGCGCCCACGTCAGCGCAAATGTCAGACCTGTCATTTTTATTTTTGTTGTTTGATGTTTAAATTCTTTGGTGTGCGTTTATTGAAGTTTATTTTAACGATACGTTAAACGATTCATAAAAATAAAAAATTGGCAAATAATTATTTCAAAACTAAGGCAAGAATCATGACTGTCTTTTAACATACTACCAACCTTAATGTATGCGAATTAAAAATTACGAGGGCTAAGCAAACTAGAGGGGGGTCGTTATTTGGGTAACGTTATTTTACAAGAACGAAACGTAACGTTACCAATATGCACGACGTTATTCGGGAACGATAAGCAAATGAAGTTAAAAGTTAATATAGTTAGTTATTAGCTAGGTAGTTATTATGACAGACGCACCGATTGCCCGTTCTGCGTTATTTGAGAACGAATTCAATAACGTTATTTTAGTTTCGCTTCGAAGTAGATGAACTCCAAAAAAATACTAAAACTCGTATTCCCGTATATGATTTGGTTAAAAATTTAAAAATATAAAAGTTATAACAATTAAATAATATATAACAGGGGTAAATAATAATTCAAATAAAGCATTATAAAATATAAATGTTTAATGAAAAATAATAAAAATTTTACCAACAACAAAGAACTTATTATATTATAATTGAAATTAAAATTATTACTTATAAATAAAATATAAAAACAAATAACACTTATTAAAAAATATAGATTAAATATAAAAAAGAAACGTATTAAGGAAAAAAACTATACATAGTTGAATTTAACTTGTTGGTTTTGGTTAGAGAACTTTCTAATAACTTCGTTTTCAAATAACGTTATTTTAGAACGTTATTTCTAGGCAACAAACGAGTAACACGTTATTTAAGAAGAACCGTTATTTCCATCTCTAAAGCAAACGTCGGCACCGCTTTATAAATGACTGACCGTAAAATGAATACTTTAACACCGAACGCCAGCGCCGACGCCGTCGCTAATGCCAGCGACAAGTTTTTAAATTAACCTTTCCACTTCTGGCGTGTCATTTAATGACATTATTTTAGGCGTCACCTTTAGTGTCGAAATGACACATTTTTTTCTAGTGCGTACTCTAATGGCTCCCTTATAGTCCTAGGACTATAATGGATTTATTATAGTCCTAGGACCGTAATGAAAATAAACGTAAGACATGAAAATGTATTTTGCCTTTATATTTTACATGTATTATTTAACAAAATTTACAAAATGTTTCAACCAATTGAACCCAGAAGATAAAGTTTTGTGATACTAACCATTAATATTATCAGGCAAGGCGTTAGTCCAGGCTGATAAAACGGCATTATTTCGATCCATAGAAACTATTTTCATTTTTATCTTAACGATTTTTTTCTTTATTTTAAGTAAAAATAATATGCGAATTCTTATATGTCTACATCATGATACTATTACTAGAAGATAAACCCACTTGGCGATTTAATTTCGTACGACGTTGCGCATGACGTCACTCGATGACAAAAATTCTGCTTGTCGGTTGGGAAAGAAGTGTTTTAAAGCCTTTTTTTAACGTTTATTGTATTTTGGCATTACTTAATCCTTCTAACATCTAAACAGAAATCGGAATGCCATATTAAAACTCGCTGTTTCTGGGAAAATTTGTCATCGAGTGACGTCAGGCGTGCGAGAGAGATAGGCTTATCTCATGCGCGTGGGTTTATCTTCTCGAGTAATAGTATCATGTGTCTACATACAGCTGTCATTTTATGTCTAAAATATATTTGAATCATGCATTTGTAATTAAAAATACATTATTATTTAACTGGAAACGAAAAAAGTGGCGATTTTAAACAAACAAATATTTTTTAAAACTATTTGCTCATAGGGACACAAAAGAAATTAAGATTTTTTTTGAGAGAATAGACCTTTACATATTAAAATATAACTCGAATGCCTTAAATCAAGTTAAAAAATAATAAAAGGATGGTACATACTTTCAATTTCCTCTTCTCTGGCCCTTTGTTTGGCGGCAGTGCGATCCAACATCTCTTGTCTTTCTCGGGCTTCGCGTTCTCTGTTTTCTTTTTCAATTCTTTCCTTTTCCAGCCTTTCTTGGCGAGCCTTTTCTTCAATCGCAAGTCGTTCTTTCTCTTCTCGTCTAAAAATATAAACAATTATCCAAATGTATGACAATTTAAGAGCCACAAAAAGCTGTGGCTTAATTATAACCTAAAATCCTCTTATTGTCTATTATAAAAATCAACTATAGACCTGCGAGATGGGAAAGGCAAGATGTAAAGTGTCTAAAAAAATTGTATCTACCTCTTATTAGATTTTAAAAATATTTTTAAGCATACAAGATGGTTTAAAAAAATAAGTAGGAACACAAGCATAGATTTTGCAATAAAACATCTTGGTATTTACGTAGATCATTTATGATATTATATGAATTGCGAATTGAAGGCTCAATGAAAACTCACAGGGACACCATATTTCCACTCTAAGAAACAAATGTAAATAAATAAAAAAAAACTTTCTTTACTTTGTGAGAGTTGTTGAAATATCAAATAGTCAATCTAATTTTGATGACATTTGAATCACATTAAAAAAAGTGTTTTAAATTTTTTTTTTTTTTGCTAAAATTGCTAATATCTCTTAAACTTTTAACCTGCTACGCCGATACAACTTCAAATCAAAAAAAGCCTAACTTTATCGCGCAACTTTTAAGTTATCTAGGTGGAGAGTATGTCTTTAAAAAATATATTCTTATTGGTGAATGACTATTGATATGTAGAGTAAAAATCTGGTATCGGATTCATTAGAAGTCCAATCCTATTGGGAGAAATATAAAAAGGTGTGAGCCACAATAGACCGAGCGGTCGCAGTGGAGGGCGTTAAAAGTCCACTCACTTTAAACCTACCTACCTACCTACCTAAAAATCTAGAATCTGTAGTAAAATAAAATAGTTTTTTTTTAAACCTTGGTTTAAAAAGTGCCTAGATTATAGGTCATACTTTTTTAACAGGGAAAACAATTATACAGGGTTAGTTGTGGGTTTAAATATTATTTAGTAGAGCAGATATAGACATTCAATGTCATTTGAAAATACTGACATCTAGAAATATTACTTCGACACTTTAACATTTAGTCCATAAAGCTGTCCTACTGCTTCAAAAAAAAAAAAAAAAAAAAAAAAACAAAAAGCAAACATTATAGGACTGCTGAATAAATCAAAATCACATTTACTATGTTTTGGGTACAAAATTAAAAATAAAAAAGAAATAATTTGGACTTTTTCAGCATTAAGTTTTAAATTTGTGTTTTTCAAATAAAAAAAAATATTTTGACAATTTGTCAATCTATCATAGCATAAGTCAATATTGCGTTTTTCTTTGTCTGACTAAACCATTTTGACCAATATAGACTGATAACCCAATCGTTTAATTTTTGTCTTTTTCGGCATTAAGTTTTAAAAAATACCGTTTTCAACACCTAAATAAGGGTAGAAAACAGCACTTTATCTCCCTTAGAAGTAAAATGCTGTTGCAGAATGCAGTACATGTTTTTAAAAAGTTTTTAAATTTGTGTCTAGTTTTTGGTCAAATAAAAAAAAATATTTTGACAATTTGTTTAAGAACGTCAATCATTATGTTGTAAACCAGAACCTTGGGATCACTAGCCTCTTT
Source organism: Listronotus oregonensis (assembly GCA_019359885.1). Taxonomy (NCBI): domain Eukaryota; kingdom Metazoa; phylum Arthropoda; class Insecta; order Coleoptera; family Curculionidae; genus Listronotus; species Listronotus oregonensis. The sequence continues at coordinate 15,063 of JAHBCN010007646.1, read as the reverse complement.
GATGTGTCAAGTGATTTCAAATCTTACGTGATACTTTGACAAGTTTTTAATATGGAGGTTTTTCCAAAGAATTAAAACCACAATTTAATAATAGAACATAAAATTTAAAGATAATTTTTGAAAATTTGAATGAAAAGTAGTAGAAAAAATTATATAAATTCCTCTAGAGTAAAGTACATTTCCTTCCTTGGATTTTGATGCCCCCCGCTTCGCGCCATGCATCAAATTATCTGCCAGGGGAAAAAAGGCACTTTCCCTTGTTATGTAAAGAACTATTATTTAGTCCAGGCTGTACATTTCATATCCTACTTCCTTCAAATCTATTTTAAAATTTAAATTATAACACTTTAATCAGACCTTAAAAACTGTACCCACCTTTCCTGTTCCTCTCGTTTACGTCTTTCTTCCTCCTCCTTTTCTTGGATCCACTTAATTCTCCTTTCTTCTTTACGTTTAGCCTTTCTCTCTGCCAGCCTCTTCTTTCTTTCTTCGCCCAACATTTTTTTAAAGTCCGCCAACTTTTCTTCATATACAGTGTTTCTTTCTTTTTTGAGTTTAGCTAGAAACTCATCCTAAAATATAATTTAGAATTAATAATAACACCTAAATACCTTTTTGAATAATAAAAATATTAACTTGTATACAGGGTGTTCATTTAAAGGCGATACCACTATTGCTGACAGGGTAGGGCTTATAAGTTTAACTAGAAAATAAGCTAGTTTTTATTAACTATCTTCTCTACATGTTTTTTTTGTCAAAAAACATTTTTAGGTTAAAACTGTTGACTTTTTAAGTGCACTTTTTGAAAGTTTTTTTATTCTAAAAACAATGTATTACACAAACTGTTTTATTCATTAAAATGTTTTCAGCTAAGTAATCTTAGTATTATAGGTTTGTGTCAATGTGTAATTTATCACTCATTCTAAGAACAATTTTAAATACATGAAGTTAAAATAAATATTTACCACATCAGGCATCATACGCGCAAACCTATCTCTGGTAATAACAGCCAATTTGCGCTCCTCAATCAAGGCAGCAATTCTTTCTTTTTCCTGTTGTTCCCAGAACTGTTGATCCTGCAACTGTTTCTCTTTAAGACTTTCTTGCAATAACGGAATTTCTTCTAGACGTTTAGCACGTTCAAAATAGTCAACCTATAAAACATTTGGCTATATTCATATAGTGTGAATCCAGTAGAAAATTCAAGATTGTCATTTAATTCCACCCTCGCCCCTTTAAGTTTTGAATATTATTTCAATTTATTTTAAGTTACCTTAATTCTCAGAACACAAAGCTCCACTTACCTAGAACAATCGCCATTTAAAATCAAACAAAAATTGATTAATAAATAAAGCTTGCAAATGATAGAGCAGGATGACAATATATTTAAATATGAATTTTTAGTTTATCCTCTTAATTAATTTATTTAATTTTTTTGTTTGGTTTTAAAACTTAAGAGCTTTACTTTATAGGTACTTTATATGTTATATATTATATAATATTAGATATTATAAGAACTAAATAAACCATAATATAACCTACTAAATAAATTGACGGAATTACATAACCATTTTTTGTTAAAAATAGTTAACCTTTCAGAAGTTGTATTTTATAAATGTAGATCTACTTACCTTCTTTTCTTGAGACTTTAGTTTGGCCTGCAATTCTCGTCTTTCCTTTTGAAGCTCTTCGAATTCCTTAGCTGCAATTTGGTCTGCATCTAAGTTTTTGATATCATCTTCATCCATTTTTTTCAGTATCTTTTGACCGTGACCAGTCTGACTTATCTGAAACGAAAATACACCATTAAAATAATATTTTACTTTAAAACTTATTCTACCAGCAAAGTCATGAAACAACTGCAAAATCTGCATGGTCGGCTGATATGTTTAGATTATTGAATCAAAGTTAAAATAAAACACTAAAAAAACAACAATCAACCAACTATGGTAAATCATATTATTTACTGATTTCAGGCTCATTTATCAGTATGCTGTAATACATTTTTATGAAAGCTATTGCCTTTGTACCCTTTGCATTGTCTTCTTGTTTTAAAGATTAAAAAGTATATTAAGCACTGTTTTATTACTGCACAACATACTTCTCAGTCCCTTTAATGTTTGCCTTAAAATAATATTTTAAACTAAAAGCTGATAAAACACCATATGAAGACATAAGCAAAATCTCAAAGGCTTATTTATATACACTGAAAGCATTGTATTGTGATATGTGGTAGATCATATTACCTTATCTTTTTATAAGGAGCAATGGAAAAATACTATGAATTATTTAATCAATTTTTAAAAGTGCAACTTCAGTTCTCCAATTAAAAGTGTATTTACATTTAGTAGTAAATGTATTAAGGATAACATTTAAGGAATTTAATAAATGGAAGAATCGATCAGCAGATACCATAGACACATTCATTGTACTGCTACATTAACACTCTTTGGTAATAATATAGGGTCAATTACTTGAAAGATGCGTAAAAAGAAGATTACTTAAAAAAAACAGTGTTATCTCTAAATCAATTTGGCTTTGTAGATAAGGGGATCAGTACTTCGGACGCTATGCACAGGCTCGTAACAGAGGTTGTTAATAACCTAAATAAAAAACAGTTAAACATTTTTTTTTATCAAGATTTAGGTTTTTTTTTAAGGTTTAAAGTGAGTGGAAGGGTGTTATACCCACTCACTTTAAACCTAAAAAAAAAACTTAAATCTTAATAAAAAATGTTTAACTGTTTTTTTAGACCTTACAAAAGCGTTCGATACTGTTCCTTAAAGCAAGCTTCGGTATCAAATGGTAAAACTAAATAATGTCCTGAGTCGTAGACAAAAAATAAAAATCGGTATTCCCCAGAGAAAAGTTTTGGGACCATTATTGTTTATTACCTATATAAATTCATTACTAAAGTTGACTATGCCTGGGTTAACAATTTCTTATGCCGATAATACGGCATTAGTTTTTGTGGATGACACAGGGGATAGCATTAAGCAACAGACGATAGAGGGATTAAAAATACTGAAAAATTGGCTTTAGACTAACAAACTATCATTAAAATTGGCGAAAACTAATTATATTGCATTTTCTCTTACTAGAGCTAATAAACCTCCTTTTAATGAAATTTGTGTTGATAATTATTAGGGTATAAAGATCGTTATAAACCATAACTGTGCTACACAAGCTAATGAAAATAGAGAAATACAACTTCCTGTTAGTCACAACAACCTAAACAAGTATGTAAATTATATTGACCCTAAAGTTTTAAATATGTTGCCCTATGTAATTAGGACTGTGATAAATAATCAAAAAATTAAAAGGTTATTTAAAGGATTTATTCATGAAAATTGTCAAAAGTTTGAAGGGTTGTTTGGTTGATGTGTCTGCTTATTTGATTGATTAATTAATATTCTTGTTTTCTTGGGTGTTGTTTTTTTTTTTGTTAACTAAAAGGTGAATGTTTTCATCATAAGCAAAAATCTGTTTTTATTAGCAAACACTTAGGTTTTTATGTTATGCACCTACAGATGATCTTGCATCTAGGTGCTTTTATACAAAATTTTGAATCGGATTTAGTATTTATTGTTGTTGGAATAGTATTTCATAATTGCAATTTTGTTGGAATTATTTTTTTTTATATAACACTTAGGTTTTTATGTTATGCACCTACAGATGTTCTTGCATCTAGGTGCATTTATATAAAATTTTGAATCAGATTCAGTATTTATTGTTGTTGAAATAGTATTTTATAATTGCAATTTGGTTGGAATAAATAAATAAATAAATTATTACTATTTATATTATCTAGTATTTAGCTAAATTATATTAAGTGCCATATTATTAAAATTGTTAAATGATCCCAGACGAAAACGTTGAAGAGGTCGCTACATAGATTCATACAAACGCCAGCTTAAATATTTTACAAATAAACTCATATACATTTTAAAAGATTTTAATATAAAGAAAGTGGATTATTTTAAACAAACCTGTTGTAGTTTTTCTTGTAGATGTCTGTGCTTAATTTGCTCAATTTCGTTTTGCTGTCGTTTTCTCTCACGTTCCTGTCTTTCTTCTTCTAATCGTTTTTGATCGGCTAACATCTGCTCTCTTTGAAGTTTTTCCAATCTACAATAAAAGTAGTTCTTAAGTCACTAATACAGATTTTATGATAGAAGATATATTTTTGGGCTTGCTTGTGGTTATTTTAAGAATATCAGTTTCAAGTACATTTAGTGCAGATATAGGGAGGTGCCAAGTACATTTTGATGAGGTAAAAAGACCAATGAATATTCTTTACTGTATCAACTTAAAAACTGTACATGTAGCATTTTATAATATACACTCCAATTAAATATTGAAAAAATCTTTCTCAGCCACTTAGTGTGGAGAGAATCTACTGACCGTGTAAGTGATTGCTACTTTTGCATCACTAAAACAGAAGGGATATCAAAAAAGCATAGAGACAAAATAGAGTATCCAAATTTGCCTTCTGTACTAAGGCCAGTTCCTCATTGGCAGGAACTACCTGTACCGATAGTGCCTTTAAACCTGGACATAGTGTTTTCCAGTGATTCTAATTCTTCATTAGAATCTGATCCACAACTTCCTAAGAACACCAGTTGTGACCCAACATTTTTACCAACTACTAGTGAACCTCAATAACTCAGATATCGCCACTCAAAGGAAGCTAAATACATAAATTTACTCTTTTAAAATGGGGAAACCTCACAAGAGTTATTACTTGCCCATAAAGAAAGATCTATTATATGTATAAGGACTATTTAGTCATATTTTCTATTAATTGAAATATATTAGCATTGTAAAATTAAGTCTCGGAACTGTACCACAAAAATTGAGCCAGCATTTTCTTTTTTTTTTATCATGGAACAGTCTAAGAAAGCTTAAAGCCAAAATACTAACGTATCATGGATGTCCTAAGTGAAGGAAGACACAATTGGTTGACATGAGACTTAAGGATTTGAAGGGAAATGAAGTATCTCTAAAGGAAGAAGATTTGCTTATTTTACATTTGTTTTTTGTCATATTAGTAACTATAAAGAATGGAAGCATAATAATTTTCACAAAGACTTGCTGCTTATTAGGATTCCATGGTTCTGACAAAAAAACATTTAAAATTATTTACAACTGAGTAAATAAAAGGCACTTAGAAAATAAATTATTGAACATTAGAATTAATGACCCTATCTAAAATAGAAATAGATAAGAATACAATTGGGAGTACAAGTACATTTTGTGTCTATTGAAAATCTTTTTTTAAATATCTGCCTTTGAACTATTTTCTTTTTTAAATTTGTGTAACATCTTTTATAAACTATAACCCCTTACCGGTTTTGTTCTTCTTGTTCACGCTCAGTATTCTGCCTTTCAATTAATTCTTTTCTATCTTCAATCATCTTATGTCTCTGTAAGATTCTCATATGTTCTTTTACTTTGGTCTCATGGTAGTTTTGGACCATGAGGGCTCTAAGCTTTTCTCTTTCCATCTGAAAAATAAAAAAAACATTACATATATTTTTACTTTTTTAACAGCATACAAGCAAACAAGATAATACATTTTTGATTTTAATTTGTGTTGAAAAATAAATTAATAGATAAAAAAAAATAGAATATGAAGATAAAGGTATATTAACAATGTTTTAACTAAGCTTAATTAAGTTTTATAACTATACTATGTTAGGCTAGAAAAATCCTACTTTCGTTATTTCTAGAGCAATATTATTTAGTAAATTGCACTTCGAGAAAGCATAATTTTGTTTATTATTTATTCCAGAAAGAGAGATCAAACGACGAGTGCCGAAATATGTAAAAACGTTGTTCTGTTTTAGTGTTAAAATGTTACATATTTTATAGGCTAGACATATTATGTTAAAAGAAAAAACCTACCTTCTTTTTATTTGGATTGATAACATTAATTGCTTGATTTAGAACACTGGACATGTTTACAAGTTGGTTGCGAACTTGTTCACTTGGCATGACCTGAAGAGTAGGACCTTCTGGTTTATCCTCCCGTTGACTCTCGCTTAAATCAATACCAAAGTGGATGCAATGTTTTCCATGATCAATTCTTATCTAAAGATAAGTTTATATTAAAATAAATTTGCAACTTGTTAAAAAATATATATGATTTTAAATGGTGGTTAACAAATTGGAAACTTTGTAGTTAATTAACCAATACAATTTTTTTTTTTTGGTCCTAGGTAATAAATTCAGCTGATTATTTTTTCTTTTAGAGGAGGTAAAGTTTGAGACAAAAACTGTCAGTTCCAACAAGAAAAGTTTGAATCCTTTCTGTTAAACAAAAAGTTAATCTAATTAGATAAATTATTGAAAATTAATAGAAAAAAAGTTTTTTTAAGTTTTTATTTTAAATAGATCTTACTTTTTTAAGTGGGTTTTTAACCTATTACCTTTGATGGCAAATTTGTGGACGTCCATTTGACGCCCTCATGAGATTTATATTGGATTTTTCGAAGTATCAAAAAAAAAAGGTGAATTATTTTTATTGTCATAATACAAACAGTTTAAAGAATGTATAAAGAGCAAAAGAACTTTCAATGTAGGCTTTCCCTTTATAGAGTGTGTTCTTAGATCAGGTTTCTTATACCCAAATGGAACAATTTTTTAGCTGTTTAATGAAAAAGTCATCCTTCAGAAATTTTTTTGCTTTTTTAAATAACACAGCTCACATTGAGAATTTTTTTTACACCCCCTGGAGCTCAAAAACTTTTAAAATGTGTATTTTACTTAAGAGTAAACAACCCCTATTTTCTATTTATTTATAAGTAAAATGCTATGTAAAAAACTTCAAATTATTTCGCTGTCAAAATTCAAAACGTCAATTATTTTTATTTGATAAAATACAGTTACATTGCAAATAATAAAAGCATAACTACACTTAAACCAATTAAAGAGGCTCTACTACTGCTTTAACTAATAATACTTGTAAGTCATTGACTTCAACACATTTCTCCAAAAGTCCTTTAAATTTTTCATATACAGAATTAATATTGTCTTTATTTATTTGCTCAACTGCTTCAGTAATTTTATTTTATTATGGCAGAAGATTCATCTAATTGAAAATACTTTTTACTACTTCCAAGTACCTGCCAGAAAAACGTGTTCAACATCTCTAGGTACAACCTTTTTCTTTCGCTCTAAGTGCCTGAATGGTCGGTGGGGAGCAAGAGAAAAAGGTAATCCTTTGATCCTTTTTTTACTCTTGCAATCTTGTTTGCACGCAGTGGCTTACTAGTGGCAGGGCTGCCTCTAGTAAGTATATGTTCGAAGGAATTAACCATCATTTGCATATAAATAAAACTTGCAATAAAATAGAAATTTCATTAAGAATAGTCTTTGTCAACTGAAAGTAACAGGAACCTAAACATACTTTCGAATTACATGATACATATTAACACACCATCATGGTTCACTACATATATAACATATTAAATGGATATGGAGAACAACTCTTAAAAAATTTAAATATGAAGGGATGTTTCCTGGATCACACTCTGAACTTTTTTCCTTTATATTTACAATAATAGTAATTTATGTATAAAGGGAGCAAAGAACGCGTTTACGATCTGGAGAGCGAAGGTAAATTACCGGCTCATGATAACTGCTTATTACACTCATAATCCATATAGATTTTTATGAAAAATAATAAGTTTAATAATTAACCTCTATTTCTTTTACATTTTCATCTTACAGAATTGAAACGGAAATCATTTGAAAACATTCTTATTTTAAAATAAACTATAATTACCTGCATGTCATTGTGTCTAACACAATCAACTAAAAGTCTTTCTAGATGAAAATGTGTTGTGAACTTGGCCAAATCTAACAATCTTGAAAACTGAATGGTTTGATACACTTGGGCTACTTGTCTCACGAGCCTAACCAAAGTGACATCTTGTAAAGCTGGAATATATTGCTGAAGAGCAGCACTTCCTTCATCTAAAAATTGTAACACATATGTAAAAATCCAGAAATATTTAAAAACAGTTTAATAGAATAATAAGCATTTATCAATTAATTGTAAATAGCTGTGTAAAAAGAAAAATTGAAATAGTCTGCATCACACTTTAAATGCAAGCGAATAAACACACATTTAACAAACGCCAAAGACTATGTAATAAAAAACAAATATCACAGAGGAGCTCTCTCCTCTTTCCACTAAAAAACCAGATCCAACAATACGTCTATTGATAAAGTATTGTCTTTTAAAGAAACAAGTTTAAAATTTCATATGGGTACTTTTAAACCCATTAAAATGGTTTTTGGTTACCAAGGCAAGGCTTGTATTTTATCAGAATTTTTTCTTTCTATGGTGGATCGCCAACAGCGAATTATAAGGAAAATTTTTTGACATGAAACATTTTTTAATAATTATAAAATAAAATTATAATTTTCCATAAATACCAGTTGTGATAAAACAAATCATACAAAATATAAAATAATAATCCAAGTTAAACATTGAAAGAGTATTTTTGCGCCACTACAATCGTTGTTAAAAAATATGGTTCTCAAATCCGTTTGCTGGCGCTGATTATGCATGCTGCACCATATGAAGTGTACTTAAGTTACCTATAAAAAAATATGGCTATTTTCCACCACTTGTAGTAACTTAAAGTTCATGTAAAATTAAAGAATTTGCTATAATAGCACTTAAAATGGTAATTTTATATAATTTCAATAAGAAGAAATTAAAGTTAAAATTATTTTAAACACAATTTGGTGTAAAGTTTTCTTACCAAATACCACTCGAGGTTAAATTAAATATTAAAATTTTTTCTTGCCCATAAATATTTTTAGAAAATTATTCCTTATCTTAGACTTTCGATAAATTTTAAAATATTTATGTCATCAAAAAATTTCGAAAAATAATTTAACTTCTTGTGGTATTACTAGTGAAAATTGCACTATGGGTGGTATTAATGATGAAAATAACACATTGCGCGAATTTCAGTTGGGCGATTAACAAACAAAGAGAATTGAAGGTAAAATATATACATACATATTACAAGACACATAAATTGTGTGTCTTAGAGCAATATATAATAAAAGCCTTTATTTCATCACTATATTTAGTATTTATTAACATGTTATCACTTGAAAACGGTTGGAGATACATCACTAACCGAAACGTTGTGTATCAATTAACAAATAAAGACAATGGAAGTCCAAGATTTTAGTGTTATTGAAACCATAACACTTTTAAAGAAACATTCATTAACATCATATTATAATTTCTTATTTCATAAGTTATGAATTTTCAATATTAGTATTTTAGTAATTATACCATGTTGTAAAATTGTAACAAGTGTGTATCTAACAATATACTTTTCTGGAGAGTATGGCTGCAGGATATTTTTATTAAGTGACTGTTAGGAAAAAATAATACAGCAATGTTCCAGATCAGATGCTTAACATCAATTTTTTGGCTTTGCAACAAATGGAGTCACTTTATTTTGCAGAGATGCAGCCTCACCTTATGTATGGTATATTGCTTTGGAGATGGTCATCACAATCCTTTTGTGTTTTTTGTGGCCAAAAAAAACTGTAAGAGTCATGCTTAATGAATCAAAAAGGGAATCTTGTAGAGGCTTGTTTAAAAAACTTCAAACATTGCCACTTACAAGCCTTTATATGTTGAAAAACCAAAAATAAATCATATTTACTGCTTTCACAATCTCAATTCAATGCAGTCAACAGGGCCCAATGATTAAGGGAATAAGAATATATAACCACCTTCCTGAACTCATTTGGTTGCAGATTCCATAAAGGTATTTTAGGAGAAGAACTAATTTATTTTTTAAACAGAAAAAGTACTACATCATAAATAGATGATTTTTTTTTAGACTTTTTGGGGATATTTTCCTTTTTGGTATGACATATTAATATTTTTTGACAAAGAAAGACTAAAAAAGGAAAAAAAAAAAAAAATATTAAACAAATATTCTAGCATTTTCCTTTTTGGTATGACATATTAATATTTTTTGACAAAGAAAGACTAAAAAAGGAAAAAAAAAATATTAAACAAATATTCTAGTATGTTAGCTTTGGTGAAATAAATTATTTTGATCTTACCATCTTGAATATGCTGGATCACACTCTGAACTCGTGTGCAGAGATTTAAAGGATCAAAGTCAACTTCTAACAAGCAATACAAATCCTGAAGTTGTGAAGTAGCTAAATTTACAACATTCACACGTACCTACAATGAGCAAAAAAAAAATTGAATTTATTATATGTTTTATTAATAACCTTTTTAGGCCTATTATTTTTTAAAACTTAAATTTTTTAGAAGAGACCTGTATGATGTCTTAGGTATTTATGTTTGGAAACATAATAGGCCGCTACTACAATTATTTTTTTTCAAAGTCTTATTAGTGCTTAAAGTTTATTACACTTAATCTTTGTATCCTAGAAGTTGTTTATATTCTTTTTTTAATTTTATAAATACTTACCAAATCTTTTAAAAGACTGGCTCTGGTAGGTGGCTGCATTAATCCTAAAAGAGTTGCTAACCTTTGTGCTTTTTCCAAGGGAGATTTATCAGTTTCAATAAATCTGTCAAATTCGGGATGTGCTGAAGGCAATGGAATACTCAAAGTTGCAATTAAAACCCTACAAAAAAAGCAATATTCATATTACTTTAAAACAGAATACGAGTTGATGTCTTAAAATAAAAATAAATTTAGGAAATGAAAAAATGTTGTATTTTGTGCAAATTTTTTTATTAGAACAATATCCTAGCATTGCGCTTTCGGTAATACCATCATCAGTGCTATTCCTTGTCAAGCCAGAGTCGTAGCAGACGGCCCGGACTTAATTGTTTATTATTATTATTAATTATTTTGAAAATGGTGCACAATAGGAAAAAAACTTCCTGTATAAAAGTTGTAGGTCTTAATGACATGTATAAAACTGGGAGACCAGTAATTATACAGGATGACTCCAAAAAATTTGTGGTAAATATAACGCTTTTTTTAAATGGAATAACAGTTTTTAATCACATTTTCTGATTCCTCTAAACAATAACAATAATTATGAAACAAGACATATGGCTAAACCAATTGGTTTGGGAAATAATTTGAGTTAAAGGACATAAACCTAATGGATAGGATTTCAATTCAATTGAAATGTTCCTTATTGACATAAGCAAAACCAATTACATATATCAAATGGCCACTGACCGAGCTCCTTCAGCCTAAGTTAATTAAAATTGTATTATAATTATATTCATGTTGGATACAAAAAGAAATCTATACAATTTACAAAAAAAAAAGTAATAATCATAAATACGCAATTTCAGGGTTGTTGGTCTTCAAATTAGATATTCTAGTTCTTAATATATAGTATGTAAAAGATGTTTGTTGTCTTCTTTGTTCCTCTGTTCATTTCAGGAAAAATTCTTGTATTAATTGTTGATGACATTTTCTGTTATTTCTTGGATAGTAGATGCACATTTGCACTTAAATAATTCTTCTTCTCAATTGTTTCAGATCTGCAGGCTTTGTTACAAACACTTTCTTTTTCAGGTGTCCTCAGAAAAAATAATCAAGGGGTGTAGTCTCGCGACCTAGCGGGCCATTCTATGGGGCCTTGTTGCCCTATCCTGTAGTTAAAATATCTGTTATTTAAATAACCTCTTAGAGCTTGCCCAAAATGAGGAGCTCCTTCTTGCGGATTTGATTTTCTGTTCTTTTTTGCATTATTATTTCACAAAATTCCATCATCTTTTTTACAGGGTTCGAGGATATATATATATCAATGGATATATATCATGATATATATCCGATATATATCAAATGATTTTTTATGATTATATATATATATATATATATATATATATATATATATATATATATATATATATATATATATATATATATATATATATATATATATATATATATATATATATATATATATATATATATATATCAACACAAGAATGGTTTAAAAATTTTATATTATTAAGTAATTTTTGGCGTTTGTTACTGTATTTCAACTTCCCAAATGTAAATGGCATTGAAGTAGAGTTAAAAGATACTCCCTAATAGTAAGTTCTAATCCATAAATGACAACACTTCTGCCAGCATTAATGGTGTTCAGTCAGAATAATTTCATTCAAAAGAGTTTTTTTTGTTTATTTTATTATTTTTTACAAAAAAAGTAATTGACAAAGTGCAGAAAAGATTTAACTTCATTATTGAGTATTTAAGAAGTATTACATAATTTTTGGTATTTATAGAATATACCTGTTTATTAACAAAATGGATATTTTAATATTTATAATAAATATCGGATATTTTCAAACCATGGTTTTTTAAAATAATATCAACTGATTTAAAACATACATCAACTTGAATGGCAGTATTTCTCAATCACAAATGTGAATCCTGAACAAAATGAAGTAATGTCTTTATTTTCTGTCATTACTAGTTGCCGATTTTAGTCTTCCGGAACTCACTTTATCTCTGCAACACCTGGTTTCCTTAAATCTCCTTAAATTGAACTTTTCTCACAACAATTAATTTTAATATAGGCTGTTGGTTTAAAAAAGTTGTATTGAATAATTTCTTTGTTTTGCTAACTGATCTTTGTCAGTCGCCAAAACCTTTGATCATTAGTAAAGTTATATGTTCCCTTTCGCTGAGACATTTTTAAAATTCACTTTGTCAGTGATGCAAAAAATTCTAGTACCAGTTTGTAAAATTGTTTTAAACTTGTTATTAAGAATGTTTTAGAGAAATTAGAAAACGCGATTAACAAGGAATCATTTCAAAAAACAACAAAGTTTTATTTACCACCACTTTTTGAGCCATCCTGTATAATTACAGGTCTCCCAGTTTTGCACATTTCATTAAGACCTACAACTTTTTTACGGAAAGTTTTTTCTGTTGTGTCCCATTTTTAAAATAATTGACTGTTCTGGGACTTTTTACACACACTCTATATTAAGTGTGGAGTATCACTGAAAATGTAATTTAATTTGCAGTCAGCTGGTAAAATAATATTTAGGGTGTTTCATTAAAAATATCCAAGTTTGTGTTATAACTCGAAAAACCACCCTTAATTGTATATCAAAAGTATATTTAGGATTTTTTTGACATTTTCTGTTTGTACATTGAATAAATATATAGATTATTTTAACTTTAAAAAAATAAATTAATTAACACCATTACTTCAAACACATTTATTATTTTTTTCTGTAGAGGCAATTTATTTTAGACGAAAAACTGTTATGAAATTGTTTACAATTGTATTAGCCCCATTTTCAAACACTATCACAGTTCGTGCCTTAGAAAGACATTATTATAGTTATAATAATGCTTATCATATTTTCCATAATGATTATGTATTCTATCAAATCTTGTGTAGCTGAAACTAATTTGTGGAGTTGCATGGTGTGGTAATTAGTTAGAAAAAAATTTAGCTTTCCCCACCAAAAATTAATGTCTAAACACCCAGTAGAAATATGTATAAATACATGAAAAAAATTTAAAAACAAATTGAGACTTGAGCCCCAATTTTGAAATAATATCCTTTAAAAATATGATTTTATTATTGTTTAAGTATAAGTTATTTTTTGGAAACTACTAAAATGCATCTGCCTTTAAGATTATTAATAAAAGTAAGGAAATCTAAGGCAGTTACAAAAGGTTCATGTAATCATCATCTACAATTATATTATTAATAATTTTAAACAAAGTGCACCATTTAAGCTGATCTTTTTACACTTTTGATATTTAATAATGTTTAAAATACATTATAATTAAATTTTACATATATTCTTTTTGAAATTTTAAGCTAAATTTTAAAATAATCACAGATTATAATAATTATTAAAACTTTTTTTGCTATGGGCATATTTTAAATTTAAAATTTATTTTAAGAAATCCTATTTCAAATCAAATCAAATAAAGCTTTATTGTGTTAAGAATATAAAATTCTCATTCACAAAGCAAAGTTCCTATCTAAATTTAAAATAAAAATAATAAAATAAATCACTTTAAAATATTTAAACATCAGTCTTAAAAGAGATCATATTAATTTTTAATAAGCTATACCTATAACTAATTCCTAAAATTAAACTGAAAGTAAAAAAAAACACATAAATATACATACAAAAAATAATAAAATTTGTCAGGTACTAGGTTAATATGACAAACAATTTAGAAAAGGACGAACAACACTAACTCAATATATCGTCATAAAATTCTTTAGCCACATTATTTATTTGATAAGAAACCAACAGGACAGCAAGTATTAACAACAAACTACAACAACATTTTCTCTTACCTGCAAGCCATTTTTTGCAACTCTTCCTGAGTAATGTTCTTCTTCATTTCCTTACTAAGCTGAAGTAGTTTAAACAAAGCAGCAGCATGAAACAGATAATTTCCAGCTTTCCAAAATACCATGGCAAGTTTCTGATAGTAATTAGCCATTGTTTTAGGAACAGGCATTTTTTTGGATAGATTCATCAAGTTGTTAATATCCTCAATGGCTTTGTATGCTTCTTGCCATAGTTCCATTTGAATAGCAAAATCAAGTTGGTGAAGTCTAAAAAAATACCATTTTAACAAAATAATAATAGCACTTAGAATTTCCAAACTGAAAATTATTTTACCAGTAAGAATTTTAAAAACACACCAACTACCTAAAACTGTGACGAGGGATATAAGGGTTGTTAATAAATAATTGGAAAACTATTATAGGTACTGACCTTGTTTCAAGATTTAGCTGCTGTGTCTCAGGCTTGGACATAGATACATTAGCAACTTGTGCAGGAAGTTTACATATATCTTCCAAGTGTTTTCTGAGTTTGTCACACAATTTCCTAAATTCAGTTTTTCTATTGTATTTCAAACAAAACTGGAAAGCCATTCTTGCAATATCGTGATACAAATTTTCTACATGAGCATTGGTCCTTAAGAGTTCTAAACACTGACAATATGATTCCCACAAAAATTTAACCCATGGTGTCAAAATTGTACGGTCAGATCTATCCTGAGCATCTTCACCTGA